>CABHPP010111249.1:9763-25782 GCA_902168425.1 Peromyscus attwateri | reverse complement strand
ATGTGGCCCTGATTCAAACGTAATCTGAGGTCCTGATTCTTTTTTTAAGACAGAGTCATACTATATATAGCCTTGGTCCTTATTGTCAAGGCTTAGAAATTATATTCCTTTACCAGCAATAGGCAGTCACATGTCAAATTTATTTCACCACACATTACATGTTTTCTTCCTGATATACTCTGCAAACATCTACTATCCACTACAGGCTGTGTAACACACTAACATTAGAGACGTGAATACTTAGGCTGTGTGACAGGAATACTTAGGCTGTGTCACGCACTAATGTTAGAGACATGGATACTTCTTTGTCTTTAAGGGAAGATTAGTCCAGTGAAGGAGAAAAATATAGGAAAAAATTACTATAAACTATGCATGGTTTTATAAAAGAATTTTATAAAAGTTCTACACCACCACAAATGCAAACAGGAGGAAAGGCTTTACTAAGTAGTAAACACCTGAAGCAACTAAACACAACAGCAAAGAGGATGAGTATGGATGTTTAGCTGAAATGCTGCAACTGTAGAAAGGGTGAGGAAAACTGAGATGCAGTCAACATATGGTGGCAGCTGAAGTGTTGACTATTAAAACACATAAATGAAGTATCAACCAAAGGTCTTTCTTTCATTCTTGGAAATGAGCTTTAACCATGGATTTATAGCAACACAGGCACACAGATTGTATTCCAAGTGATCCTTATATGGATGGAAGTAGGGAAAAGCACTGTGAAGACAACGAAGAAAATGTGACGTAACCAGGAAGAGCATCCGTGCAATGGCTGTTATTTAAATCAATCCTCAATGTTGAGGAGCAGAGCAAAGCTACCAGACTAAAGCTCAGATGCCTGGGGTGTGAGTCTCACACATCAGTTGTGTCCTAATAGAGCAAAACCTTCCAGCAATTCCTAAACTGCCTCCCTTGCTCAATGGGTGAAGACCAACAAAATGGGTCTAAAAATGCTCTGAAAATACAAAACAGTATCAAACAAAATCTTACTTTGCTTACGATTACACCTGTTCTACTGGAAAAGAACTGAGTCTACACTTCTGATAGGCTGATATCATATCTGATATGAATCATGATAATGAGTTAATTTACCCGTTCTACAGATCGGGCCCTCTTCTTTGACCGAGTAGGCAGCGTATCTTCCTTCGGATTGGTGTCTATTGCCCAGTAAGAACCCTAAAGATAAAGAAATGATATTAATTGTATATTACAGTAAACCTTAAAACATTTAAAGAAATATTTATAATCTTCTCCAAAACATTTTGCAAATGTAACAAGCAACAAAAACAGAAGAAACGCAGCTGCTCATTTGTGTAGGTGGTGCCAGTGGCGGAGCTCCAGGCCTCCCACCTGCCAGGAAAGGTTCCCTACTGCTAGCTCCACCTCCAGCCCATTTTGGAAATTTTTATCCTGAAATAGGATCTCATTAAATTACTCAAGAGGACCTCATCCTTGTGGTCCTGCTTCAGCTTCATGAACAGTTGTGATCCCAGGTATGCACAACCCCGCCTAACAAAACTTTAATTCTAAACTGAGAAAAGGGAAGCTCACAGCTGAATTACTAGAGCGAAGAGACCACAGCTGCATATCTCAGTCCAAGGGTTCTTGCCACGCTGAGTCAAGAAGAAACCAACAACCAAATGTGTTTTTTGTATGTGACTCATTCTTTATTATTTTTAATTTAAAAACTGTGTGTGTATGTGGTGTGTGCTTTCAGTGTGTGGTTGTGCATTCCTAAGCACATATACTGTGACCAGAGCACCACATCAGGTGTCTCCTCCATCATGCTTTACCTTACTGCCTCGAGGCAGGCCTCTCACTGACCTAGGGTGGGTAGGCTGGCTGACTGTGAGCACTCCAGAGCTGTCTGTCTCCATCCCTCAATGGTGGGGTTACAAGAACATGCAACCATACCCACCCAGCTTTCTAGGTGATGGCTGGAATTTGAACTCAGGCCCTCATACTTACAGACCAGGCACTGTCACCCCCTAGCTATCTCCCCAGACCCTGTGACGGATTCTTTGCAGTGATTCCATTATATAGAGATTTACACCTGAAAGTATTTCACAGTTAAAGATACTCAGTCTCTATAGCCTGGACCCCACAAATCTAAGTGTAAGAAGAAAAATTTATAAAGACAACTACTTGAACACATTCTATCTACATAAGGGCACTCTGAGGTCTGTGCATAAATCTTTTATTGCTTATTCTGTCATAATTTCTTTTCACTATATCCTTTGATAGTTTTCCCATTATTCATTTACAATTATGTATTGAGCAACCACTAAGTTTCAGATACTCAAGAAAACTACACAAATCATGTAATCTTCACATTATATAGATGAGGAAACCAAAGCTGAGAAAAACACTGCTAAGCCTTGATCCTTAGTTCCTCACGTGTGCATACACATCCATCTGGGAGAAGAGAGGGAATAAGAAAGGAAAAAGGTGAGATAGATGCATTTCAAAAATGGGAACACAATGTGTACCCCCCCCAGTGTGCCGGCTAGTCAACATGACACAAACTAGTGTCATCTGAACAGAGGGAACCTTGATTCAGAAAGTGCCTCCAGGGGGCTGGAGAGATGACTCAGAGGTTAAGGGCACTGGCTGCTCTGCCAGAGGTCCTGAGTTCAATTCCCAGCAACCACATGGTGGCTCACAACCATCTGTAATGAGATCTGGTGTCCTCTTCTGGTCTGCAGACATATGTGCAGACAGAATAAGGTATACATAATAAATAAATCAATCTTTAAGAAATAATGTAAAAAAAAAAAAAAGAAAAGAAAAAGAAAATGCCTCCATAAGGTAGGCCTGTAGGAACATTTTTTTCTTAATTAGCAATTGATGTGGGAGGGTCCAGACCATTGTGAGTGGTATCATCCTGGGCTGGTGGTCCTAGGTTCCATAAAAAAGCAAGTTAAGCAAGCTGTGAGTAGCAAACCAGTAAGCAGCATTCCTCCATGACCTCTATGTCAGCTCCTGCCTCCAGGTTCCTGCCCTAACTGCTTTCAATAATGAACTGCTATATCGAAGTGAGGGTGAAATAAACCCTTTCCCCACCAAGTTGCTTTTGGTCACAGTGTTTCATCACAGCAACAGAAACCTTAACTAATACACCAGATTTACACAATTAGCTGAAGTAATATTACTCAGACTTAGTCTTGCTTTCAGTATTTCATTTATCTTCTTCATCTGTTTGTTCTGCAGCACTTAACAATAAAGGATAAACAGCTCTCCTCTCAAGCTCACACTTTAGCCAGACATGATTACTGTACACATGGCATATTGGTGTGTGTGCCATGGCACATGTGTGCAGATCAGAGGACAAGTCTATGAAATTAGTTCTCTCTTTCCACCTTTATGTGTATACCAGGTAGGGAACTCAGGTTTGAATGTAAGCACTTGACTTGCTGCACCATCCTGATGCCTCCCCCTGCCCCGTGTGCGTGTGCCACCATGTCTGGTTTACAAGGAGCTGGGAGCAAACCCAGAACTTTGTGCGCATTGGGCTAGCAATCTACCAAATGAACTACAGCTGTAGCCCCAATCAGTCCTGTAGACACAACATGTTTCATGCATCTGCATTGTAACCTCGACAGTGGTTGCATTATCTACAATATCCATCCTACCACTAACCAACCCATATTCCACCTTCAAACTTACTGTAAACACTAACCAAGGAAATCCTCCTCTGTTCTTCTTGCCATACTCATTCTCTCTCTTTTTTAACAGTCCTGTATTTTCACCTGTTTAGACCACTGACTGCACTTCACATTAATTAGTTATTATAGTTTCGTCTGGGCTCTGAGCTCCTTAAGGACAAGAGTTACTTTACTCATCACTGTAATGACCACAGTGCCAGGTGCAATGTAAGACACAAAGCCAAGTACTCAAAATAAATCTATACTGAAACAAACAAACAAAAAACCAAACCAAAACAAAACAAAAAACCATTGTTCAACAAACTAGACCAAGAATGTCAGTGTAGAGGGTTACGATGGCAGGCCTACATGCTAGTTTATTCAGACACTGGAGCTTTCCACTGGCCATGTGCCTCTAGGCTACCCTCTCAAGTGGTCATTGCTTTTCAATGAATGAGTCTACTAGAGCTGATATAAATGTGACAAAAAGCATGTAAAACATGGATGTTCTCAAAAGCATAAACTAGTGCCTAACTGGAAGCTTACAATGATTAAAATCATGACATCCTAGTCTTTAAAAAAAAAAAGTAATGTATTAGCATAGTAGTTTCTATATCCTAGAATTTCACAAATCCAATTTTAAGCACAATTTACATGAGTTTATGAGTAGTGTTCAGCTAGCATTTCGAAATCTAAGTAGGAAAAAATTACTGAGTTGTATAAACTGGAAAAAAAAACAAAAACAGTGTTCGTGGAAATAATAAATGCCTGTATTTGGTTTTAGATTACTGTGTATATATGTATTAACCTAGGGAAATCACTCAATGTCCAAACTGTAGATTGACACATCACTATAAACATTTGAATACAAATACAAAAGCCCAGTGCTTAAGAGCATTTGTTGCTCTTGCAGAGACCCCAAGCTCAGCATCCGCATGGTAGCTAACAACCATCTCTAACTCCAGTTCCAGAGGATCTAACACCCTCTTCTGGCCTCCATGAGCACTGTACACACATGGTGCACATACATACATGCAGGTAAAACAACCATACACACAAAATAAAAATAAACAAACATACTAAAAAATACAAAGACAAATGTTTTAACAGTTCTTGTACATAAAATACCACACAGAGATCAATGATGGGGCAAAATCTTTTATGAGCACTTTTATGTGCTGAGACATCTCACCAACCCAAGTTTTACTTTTAAAATCAACTTCCCTGAAGTATGTTTTAACAAAAAACAAAATGCACCCATTTTAAGTAAGTAATTCAAAAATTCTTAATAATGTACACACCCTGTAACTAATCAAAATCAAAGCCAAAGAACATTCCATCACCCGCAAAAGTCTCTGTGTGGTGCAGCAGTTATCTTCCTTTGCCCACCACCTCCCTCACGAACATCCAGAAGTCTGCTTCCTGTCATTATACACTAGCTTTTTGCCCTTTCTAGAATTTTGTATAAATGGACTCAAACTGTTAAGTTACTTCCCACTCTTCTCAATAAAGTGTGAGAGTACTACTCTCCATTCATGCAACATATGCTTCTCTGTTCAAGTGTAGTTATGTCTCTGCGGTTCTAGTTTCCTGATGAATGGTAATACAGCTCTCTTTTGTCAGTTTCTCATTGATTTATGTTATAAATTTTTCATATATGCTAAATAACGAATCCTTAATCGTGTATGTACTGTGAATATTTTCCAGTCAATGTTTGCATAATGGTACTTTATAAAGATCAAAAGGGGTTTACTTCAATAAAGTCTAGTTTATCAAATTTCTTTCAAAGGAAAGAAAAAGCCTTTTCCAAGATGAAAATTATTTTCTGCAATGCTTTCTTCTGAAAGTTTTATACTCTCAACTTCTATACTTAGGTCTCTGTTTCACTTGATTTTCAATGTAAATAAGGATATTTTTTCTACCATAATATACTAGGCAGTCTTGAGAAGGCTGTTACATCAATTGAATACATTAATACCTGTGTCAAAAGTGAGCTTACTGTATACATGAGTCTATTTTTGCAATCTATCTGCTGAATTCAGCTAGACTGTGTTCCAATGCCACATTGTCTTGATTTTTGTAGCTGCATGAAATTTTGAAATCAAGTAATATATACCCTAAAACTTTGGAGTTTTTTTTAGGTCTTTTGCCCATAATAACATGTGAGCCCACTTGTCAATTTCTACAACCCTGACATGACTTTTAAAAAAAAGTATTTCATAACCACACATAATCAATAGCAGGAGTCCTCTTCTCTGCAAACATGCTGCTACCTCTCCACTTGTGTAGGTTTCCTCTGTTTCTCCTGGTAAGATTTTCAGTAAGCAGATCTGCATCTGTTTGTTAATACAATTCATAACTGTGGATGCTACTGTTAAACGGACTGTGTTAAATCTCCAGTGCCTTGCTAGTCCATGGATAGAGATTATGTGCCCTGCATCTCATGACCATGCCAAATCCTTGTTCTAGTTGCTTTCAGAGTCTTCAAGATTTTCTATAACAATAATTTGTGCAGAGTTTAACTTATTCTTTTTAAATTTAGATGTTTTCATTTTTTTCTTTCCTAACACTATCAGCTATTGATGAAAGTAGGTGGATTCATGCATCCTTCCCCTATTTTTAATCTGAATGAAATTATTTAACATCTTATTTAAACATGATGTACTATAGTTTTCATGTACACTTTTAATTTAAAAAAATCTTAATTTGTGGAATATTAAATGTTATCAAATTATTTTTCCACAGCTGAAACGGTATGATTCTTGAGCTTTCTCTTTCTTATACAGTGAGTCACATCAACTGGCTCTAATTTTAACCTTTTATTATATCAGTGGGACAAATCCCACTGATCACAATTTCCTCCTTTCTATACAGCAAAAATTTCAACTGGCAAACTTTTGGTTAAGGATTTAAACTTTTTTATTCTTTTTTATTTTTATTAGAAAAAAGGAGAAATTGTAATATTTTATTTGTGCTGAAATGTGGTGATATTTTATTTGTGTATGTTAATAAATAAAGTTTGACTGGAGATCAGAGGACATAGCCAGCCATAAACAAAAGTCAGGCAGTGGTAGCACATGCCCTTAATCCAATCACATGGCAGGCAGTCTCTTTAATCCCAGTACCAACCATAGAGACCTGGAGGTCTGTACAGACCGGCAGTGACGAGGAAGTGAAGTGGCTGGGCTAAGAGCCAATGAGAAGGCAGAACAGCAAGGCAATAAAAGCGCAGGTTAGACAGGAAGAAGTTGGTTCTCTTGGGAAGCTACGGCGGTGTGGTGAGCTAAGGTTAGCTGGTGGCTATCACTATTTGTCTGATCTCTATGGCTTTCACTCCTGTATTTGGCTCTGTGTTTCTTATTTAATAAGACTGTTTAGAAATTACATGTGTTCCTGAATACTGGTCTACAGTTTCTCCTCATCTCTTCTTTGCCCAACCGTACTTTCACAGTTATGCTGACCTCATGAAGTAATCTGGAAACTGCTTCTTCCTCCGTGTGTGTGTGTGTGTGTGTGTGTGTGTGTGTGTGTGTGTGTGTGTGTTTACACATATATATGTAAAAATGTGTAGGGCTGGTATTACTGCTTTTTCTTTGTTCATTTCTTCTTCCTTACAATTTTTACAGCTCCAGGTTCACCTTTGTCCAGGCTGGCCTTGAGTTTGCAATCCTCCTGCCTCAGCCTCCTGAGCATCTGGGATCATAGGCCTGCACCACTAGGCCTGACTCAAATTACCACTCTTTGTTATTTTCCTGTTTTAAAATTTATTTTTATGTTTACTTTTACTGGGGGAGATGCATGCACAGCATTCTTGAAGGGGTCAGAGGGCTAACTTGTGGGAATCAGTTGTCTTCTTCCATCATGTGGGATAGAACTCAGGTTGCAAAGCTTGGTGGCAAGTAACTGGGCCTGCTAAGCTATCTTGCCAGCCCCATTCTGTTCCTTTCTTCTTACTATGGTATGGACTCAATACATCCTGTTGTTTTTACGGTATATGAGTAGGTAAAAAGTTTGAAACCGGGCTGGAGAGATGGCTCAGAGGTTAAGAGCACTGGCTGTTCTTCCAGAGGTCCTGAGTTCAATTCCCAGCAACCACATGGTGGATCACAACTATCTGTAATGGGATCTTGGTGCCCTCTTCTGGCATGCAGGCAGAACACTGTACACATAATAAATAAATAAATCTTAAAAAAAAAAAAGTTTGAAACCCTTATCTTTCCGCATAAAGCATTTAAAGCTATAGCTTCTTTCAAAATAACTGCCTTGGCAAACCCCAAATGGTCAGTTGTATTATCATTCAGTCTAAAGTATTTTTCCAATATCTTGTCATTTCTGCTCTGGTGACCAGAGACATTTTAGAAATGTTTAATTTCTAATTTCATTTTCTTACTTGTTCCTCTGAAAGTGTTCCCTTTAGAGATCTACTCATTTGATTTCTTATATGACCAACCTTCATGAGCATTCTCATATGCATTGGTAAAGAAATTATTCCTAACATTGGCAGGTGTGCTGCTGTTCAGATCCTTAGGTGTTTTTCTGTCTCATTATTCAATTACTTGCTCAGGCAGTAACTGTGGGTTTATGTACTTTTCCTTTTAGTTCTGAAAGGTGATTTTAATTTTTCCTTTGGAAGCACTGGTTTTGGACATATTTCTAATTTTCAGACATTCCTGATATACCAATGTGCCAGTCAATGTACTTTTTTCATTTAGATAATTTACTTTTCAGCTCTACACTTTCTATTTCTTTTCTTCACCTATTTTCCAGTTTGTTGAAAATTTTTATATGCTCATAGTCACTTGAATGTACTGTATCTTAACTACTGAATGGGGACACTGTTTTCTGGGACTGAAACCAAGGTCT
Organism: Peromyscus attwateri; assembly: GCA_902168425.1. Lineage (NCBI taxonomy): Eukaryota > Metazoa > Chordata > Mammalia > Rodentia > Cricetidae > Peromyscus > Peromyscus attwateri. The sequence goes on along the minus strand of CABHPP010111249.1, from coordinate 17,272 downwards.
CATACATATGCCGTACCAACAGGGAAAGTACATACAGATGCATACAGTTGTTCTGAAATGTATTTCTCCTAAATTAGGTCATTGTTCCTTCTACTTCATTTAGTAGTAGCTGAGATAATTTCAAATTTTACTTCAGTCATAACAACATTGTTTCTCATCTTTTTAGGCAAGGTGGCCAGGAGATTTTTCTGAGTAATACACTGAGTTGATTTCTAACAAACATAGTTTAATATTTGGATGATCATAAGTTATATTAAGAACATGTATTAATCCATGTTTATTCAAATCCCTGATATGGTCAGATTATAAACAATTACCACAACTCTACTTCCAAATGTATCCAGAAAACTAGTACTACAGTTTCCCATAAACTTTTATTAATATAAATTTTTAAATAAATGTTATTTCATAAACATTTTGCAAAACAATAGAGGCCAAGAGAAAACAACCTTGAAATATTTTGTATGACCTATTCAGATTAAGAAAATTCATAAATACAGAAAATGAATGGTTGCCAGGAGCTTGAAATGGGAGGAACAAGAAGAAAACATTAATGGAAACTGTTCCTTTTTAAGGTGATGAAATGGAAATGCCTAAAGTTCAGCAGTGGGGGGTTAAAGAATAGCTTTACAAATATGCTGAAACTACTCGGTTATTTGATCCACAACAAAAGGTGATGGTATACAAGTCATATCTAGATAAAAAACGTATATTTGCAAGGGGGTGTGGTAATTTGAATGAGAACAGCCCCCACAGGCTCATGTTTGGGAAGGATTAGAAGGTGTACCTTTGTGGGTAGAAGTGTGGCCTTGCTGGAGTGTGTCACTGGGGGTGGGCTTTGAGGTTTCATAGCAGATCAATCAGGACGTAAAACTCTCAGCTACTGCTCCAGTGCCATGCCTTTCTGCTTCCCACCTTGACATGAACTAACCCTCTAAAACTGTACGAAAGCCCCCAATTAAATGCTTTCTTTTATAAGAGTTGCCTTGAAGGCCGGGTAGCAGCAGTGCATGCCTTTAATCCCAGCACTCGGGAGGCAGAGCCAAGAGGATCTCTGTGAGTTCGAGGCCAGCCTGGTCTACAGAGAGAGATCCAGGACAGGCACCAAAACTATAAAGAGAAGCCCTGTCTCAAAAAACCAAAAAAAAAAAAAAAAAAAAAAAAAGGTGCCTTGATCATGGTTTTCACAGCAATAGAATAATAACTATGACAGGGGGAAAAGGGTCAGAGACTTCTAATCTAATACTGATTATGCATGGCACAGCTGAGTCACTGTCAAAAAACAAAGTAGTGCCTGGAAAGAATTCCTGTCTCCTGATTTCTAGTTGAGTCCTAGCTATAGTGGTATTTTATTTGTGCTGAAATGTGATTTTATTTGTATGTTAATAAATAAAGTTGCCTAGGGGTCAGAGCTATTAGCAAGCCATAGGGAAAGCCAGGGCGGTGGTGGTGCACGCCTTTAATCCCAGCACTTGGTAAGCAGAACTAGGTAGATCTCTGTGGGTTCAAGGATACAGCCAGCATTGGAGACACACGCCTTTAATCTCAATATCAACCATAGAAGACCTGGAGTGACCACAGACAGGCAGTGACAAGACGGTCAGGTGGTTGGGTTTACAACCAATGAGAAGGCAGAACAGAACTATATTTAAAGACGAACGCACAGGAAGTAGTTCCTTTTCAGAGAGGTCTCTTGGCGGGAGAGGCTAGCTCGCGGCAGGCGGGTAAGGCTCTTAGCTCTGACCTCGTGTGCTTTTATCTTTACATTGGCTCTGTGTCTCTTATTTAATAAGACGGGTGGTTACATCTACACCTAGCTTTCCTTTAGGATACGCTAGTCACTAGGGTTCTTCTTCCTATGAGTTTTATTCTAGTTTATGTGCATGTGCGGATGTATGTGCACCATGTGCATGCAGGCTCAGAGACCAAAAGAAGGTGTCAGATACCCTAGGACTAGAATTACAGGTGGTAGTGAGCTGTCCAATGTGGGTACTGAGACATAAATTAAATGACAGAGTGTTTGCCACACAAACACTCTGTGTGCCAGCATGGTGTGCCAGCATCACACACAAACACACAAAAATCCATTTTAAAAAAAGAACACTGCATAAAGATAAAAGAACAATTCAAAAGGACAATTAAAAGCACCACACATAAATATTAATTTGAAATGAATCATGAACATAAATGTAAAACATCAAACTTACAAAGGAAACAGAAAAAAATCTTTATGTATTAGTTGTCTGCCTGTACAGCACACAAAAATCACCAAATAATTAAAAATACATTTTATTTCATTAACATTTAACATGTCTACTCTTTTTACAGCATAATTATAATAAAAAGGCAAACCTCAGTCTGAGAAAGTATTTTCACAATATAAATCTATCAAAAGACTTCCATGAAGCACATACACGTGCACACACACACACACTTCTCAGTAATGACATCAATAATTTTTAAAGACTTGAAAAGAACCTTCAGAAAATATACACAAATGGCCATAAAAAGATGCTTTTTAAAAATCAGTGGTGATTAGGACTGGGCAAATCAAAATCATGGTGAGATACTACTTTGCACTCAAAATTAAAAACATTGGAAAGCAGCCAACCCTGTGAAAAAGCATGCACACTCATATGTTTGACAACTCTACAAGTTCCCTTACATGAAAACAACCTATGAAAAACTCACAGCTCACCATCTAAAGCCAGGTTTGACCAGATTTCATCTGGAATCAGATTAGACATGTAAAAGAGCTCTGGTTCTATTAAGTGATATACAAATATAGGCATCAAGTCATATCAACAACTATACAGGCAGGTGGTCTAATCCACAGGGTCTCTGGATTAGAGGCCAGTCTGGTCTACTGAGCTAGTTCTAGGTCAGCCAAAGGCTACACAAAGGAACCCTATTTCGAGAAGGGGGGGGGAACGGGAGGAGGGGGGACGGGGAGAAGAAAGAAAAGAAAAGTTTATTATCTGATTAGGTAGAAAGAAAGTAATAGTTCCCCCCCCCCCCCAGAGAGCAATTCCTATCCTAAGTGGCTAGCAAATCTAAATGGCTAATTCTGCGAATTTTATGTTTTAAAGAAGTCCACTGTGAAGCGTATGCTCACTGTTTCCACTCTTCCTTAGCTCTCAACGCACACCAATTTTAAGAACTTTGAAAATGAAACCAGACCCTCTCCATCCCTGATATCCATAGTTTTATACCACATAGTAATCTTTTCTTTCTCATTCCCAGTTTCTATGTGGCCATTCATCTTGCCCACAGCATCTTAGGATGCTACTGCAACCCGCGTGTCCCACATAAAAAGCAATCATACTTGCCGGCTTGAGTCTGGTTTATTCTCATGGCGTCCGTGTAATAAACACCATCATCTTTCCCTCAGAAGTGTTACTTTAAGCACCAGAGCTACTCTCTTCAACCACAAAGGAGACTATTAATAATCAAACACAGTAGGCTCTCAAAGGCAGGCTCCTTGGCTGGCTGAATGAATGAATGTATAAACAATTATCCCAATGCCAACTTAGGTTCCTGGAACATCCTTCTGGAACAAATGCAGATTTCATCACTTTTAAATGCATTAATTATCAAATTAAGTAAATGGAAGTCTAGAGGGACAGCTAAGTAATTTACTCCTAAACTAATAGATTTAAAATATGCAATTACCATATTGATTTAATAAATGACTTCTCTAAATGTTAAAGATATGTAAAAGTATCTTACGTGTTTTTATTTAATCAGTACCCTAATTTAATTCTTTCAGAATTTTTTATAGTTGAATATAAAGTTTTTCTATATCATTCTGAATGTCTAAGAGAACACAGCTCACCTATCCTTAATATGTAACCCACTAAAAAGGCAGCTTAATATGACTACTAGCTGTTTTAATATGACTACTAGTTTGTTAAATCTCAATATTTATCATTATCTGGTCTAAGCCTAAAAGAAAGGAATCTGATGATCTAATAGCAACAACTCTCATAGCCTCAGTTTGTGTGGGAAACTCACAGGATGAAATACATGTAGTAAGATGGAACAAACTGTTATGTCCACAACATGGATGAATCTCAAAAGCATCATGCTAAATTTAAAAAAGGCAATTAAAAAGACCATGTACTGATTACATGCCAATCTAACAAAGGCAAAATTCTTAGAAACAGAAAACACATTAGGAATTGCTGGGGCCTCAGAAAGGGGAGACTGACTCCCAAACGACAGAATAACATAATCTTGATCACAGTGGTTACACTATATGCTTCTCAAATTTTCTAGAATTGTAAAGCGAGTGATTACCATTTATAGCCATCAAAATTAACTTTCAGGTTAATTATTTTATAAAATGGTTAGATCTGGAAAGGGGACACAACAACCAAGCGTGACACTGCATGTGCTGAGGGGAAAACTGCTCACAGCATGCTGTAATGCGGGGGTTGGGAGCTCTATCTTATGAGTCTTTCAAATTCTTGGAATACCCATTATCAATGTCGGCTTTTGATTTTCAAAGATTTTATTTTATTTTTATATATGTATGTGTAGGTGCCAGGGGGTGCCAATGGAAGCCAGAAGAGTGTGCTAGATCCCCTGGACTTAGAGCTTCTTAATGGACAGTTGTGAGCCATCAGATGTGAATGCTAAAAACTGAACTCAGGTCCCCTGCAAGAGCAGCAAGCGTGCAGCTGAGCGATCTCTCCAGCCTTTTGTTGTTGTTTAACGGAAGTACCTCACTCTGCAGCTCAGACTGGCCTCTGCCTCCTAAGTGCTGGAATAGTACACATGCCACCAGGCCCAGCTACCCTTGGCTTTCATACCTCAGTGTGTCTAACAGCTGATATGACATTCACAACTGACCTTTGCCTTGACGTTTGCTCACTGGCATCAATCCACTTCTTTACTTTTGGACCTTGTTATTAGATCCTTTAATCACTGATTCACTTGAACTTTGTTCAAACTGCTCCTTCAACTAAACTCGATTATGTCCTATGACCAGACGGCAGCTGGGGCTCTTAGCTACAGTGATTTAAAACCCCTAAGTCTACTCAAATACGTCAAAAACAGCAAACTCTAAAACATCGTTTACAAACTCCTGTGGTTGGTTTGTTTGTTTTTTTAATCTTACTCCAATAGGATGTCTTCATTTTTATCCAACCACACTCTCAGTTATCCTTATGTCCTATTTTCTCTCTGGCTTTATACAAAGAGACAGATAAGCAGTCAACTTCCTCACAAACCATATGCATGTACTTTAAGTCTGGTGGTATGGTTTTTTTGTTTGTTTGGGGTTTTTTTTGTTGTTGTTGTTGTTTTGGTCTTCCTTCTTTGGGACAAATACCTGATTCCTGCAAAACTGTCAAACTCTTAATGTTCTATTTTATGTTCTCATTGTCTTTAAAGTTTCTCTACATCTTTTAAAAATAAGATGTTCCATTTGGAATAATCTACAATTACATCACCCACCTGACACCCAAAAAAATTTCCTTTGAAGATAATGCAAAGAGTTTAACTGTGTTATGTTCCTTTATACTAAGTCAGAGGATGGAATTAAAAAAAAAAAAATCACAATCTCAGAAGTTCCCAAAACTGCTTCTATAAGCAGCTAAGTTTGTTTCTTTACAAATAAGATGAGAGCAAAATCTACAGAGCCATGGTGACCTTCTATTCTCAGGCAGTTTTCCCCACCATCATTCTACATAAAGCTCCTCTTCTGAAGTAACTGTACGTAATTAACACCCCAGAACAGGCAGGTAGACTCTACCTTCTTAGCTATTAGTAGTCTACGGCTATTCATGCTACTTGTCGAAGCTACTTCCGAGAGTTCTTTGTATCCTTTCAAATGAAGTATTCTTCTGAACTGGAAAAAGAACCAGGCTGAAAGAAGACTAAGTCAGGAAACAGAATACAGCTACCATTTTTAAACGGAAAGTCAACTGTGTTTTCATAATGCAAGCAATACTTACCTTTAAGATCACTATTAAGCATATACAAACTAAAGAATAAAACATTTACAAAAAAGTTTTAGATCAATAAATTAAACAAAAATAAGGAAAACAGACCTAATGAGCAAGGATAAAAAATATGGTCATTAAAAATCAGAGAAAGGAGCTCAAGAGATGGTTCACTGACTCAGAGCACAGGCTGCTCTTCCAGAAGCAGCTCACAACTGTCTGTAACTCAAGTCCCAGGGAACCCAAAGCCCTCTTCTCAGTTCCCTGGGCACCAGGCACACACATGGTACACTGAGCTACACACAAGCAAAATACTCATACACAGAAAAAAAATAAAAATTCTTAAGCAAAAAATACAGGATACATAGACATGGAGAAAGGACTCCAACTCAGAGATGACCAAAAAAAAAGTTCTCCTAAAAAGAATAGTTATAGTTATGGGGACAAAATAATTTCATTTTGTATTTCTTTAGAAAAAAATAACAGCAACAAAATGGCTCTTTAAAATTATTTCAAAGAACAGAGGAAAGACAGACTTCTTACATGATGAAATAAGTAATTCAACAAGCATTTTGGGTCTAGGCTACTCTTTATACCTCTCTGGTAACACAGCGAACAGGAAGCCACAACATGAAACAAGGGGAAAGATGTTATGTCAGTTATTTCTACCTCTTTGGCCTAATGGGCCAAGACTAGAGCTGGCAAGATTCTAAGAGATGACAAAATCCATCCTATACCCCAAACCAAAATCTACTCCCACCCCACCTTGGCTCAATGGTTTTCTCCTACTGTGGTGAAGGTGGTTTTGGAAAAGCTTCTCAAATGCCAGAAAACAGTAATATAATAAACAAAGCAACAACAACAACAATTTTTTTATAAATACCCAAACATAACCAACATGTTGGCCTCCTCTCAAGAAGACAGGTATGGGAAAAGCACTCAGCTACAAAGCAAGTGAACCTCACGCGTTCAGCATTCATCCTAAGCCACTGTGCTGATCACAGATTTCTTGGAAGGAGGTGGAGCAACACAGAGGAAAGTCCTGATGCCACTAAAATAACATAATCTCTGCCATTAACTGACCTAAAAAATCAAGTCATCAAGGCAGGTGGAGGTGGCGCATGCCTTTAATCCCAGCACTCAGGAGGCAGAGACAAGCAGATCTCTGAGGACAGTATGGTCTACAGGGCAAGTTCCAGAACAGCCAGGACTACACAGAAAAACCCTGTCTCAAAAAAAAAAAAGAAAATAAATAAAGTAAAAAAAAAATTAGTGGAACTGGGGGCTGGAAAGAGACACTCCTAATGATAAACTGAAGAGCTGGTTGCAGCTCTTCCTGAAGAATTCCTCTTCAAATTAATCTGCCTTCTGCAACTGTTATGTAAGTAATCATGACCAGAATAGCTGTCTCTAACACCAAACTGAATATGAACAAGTAGAACCCTGGCCTTGCCCTTAACCATCTCTTCTATAAAGTGGGGTAACACTGAGGTTTCAAAAACATCTTAAAAGCAATGGAATTTTGTCTTCTTCTTTTTTTTTTTTTTTTTTTTTTTTTTTT
>CABHPP010111248.1:0-12573 GCA_902168425.1 Peromyscus attwateri | reverse complement strand
GGGGTGAGGGAGGGCATTCTTAAGTATGGAGTGAATCATGGAGAGTGAGGCTTGCAGGGTGTGTGTGTGTGTGTGTGTGTGTGTGGGTGTCAAAGGAGGCAGCTTCCATTTTGGATCAGCCATCCCTGTTCCTCTGAACTGTGCAAACAATTCCAAATGCACATTCCATCTCTCCATCCAGTGACTTTTCTCTCGCACCAATTACTAATTATTCAATTACCTGTTGACTCCTCTCTGACTGGTAACCTGTGTATCTCCTAACAACATAAGTTCGGCAGATATAAACCGCATGGATAAATAGATATACCTGGGAATTAGCTGTCTTTACAGAGGATGGCATTGATGGGTAAAGTGCTTCAGGATGACAGTGTCAATCTGTTAAGTCATCCTGTAGCATTTTCACACTTTGTAAGAAACTGTATTTCATCCATATCCCCCAGCAAAGGTATCAGCCAGATGAGAGCAGTCCATTAATGGACAGACTATAAAACAGGGTAAAGCCACAGAGGTACTACCTCTTGTTCTCTAATGAAACTCACTCTAGCACATTCCAAATCACCAATTCCCAACCATCAGTCCTAGCAAGGAGGGAGAAGGGAAAGTGATGGATGGTTACAGGGGTTCGAACTTCGAATTCCCAGTAACCACCAACAGGTGGCATCCACGCTCCATCCACTTACTAAGCATGTATCACTGGCTCTCAGATCATCAAATCCTAAAGGAAAAGCTGTAGGCATCATAAGTAGCAGCAGATGCCTCTGTAGGTCACGCTAAAACCATCACCCTTGACCTATGCACCACCAGAGAATCTAGATCTGTGGTTCTCAACCACAGATCTAAAGGGGTTATGACCCCTTTAGAGGTCAAATGACCCTTTCACGGGGGTCGCCTGAGACCATGAGAAAACACAGAAATTTGCATTATGAGTCATAACAGTAGCAAGATTACAGTTATGAATTAGCAATGAAAATAATTTTATGGCTGGGGGTCACCAGACATGAGGGACTGTATTAAAGGGTCTCGTTGAGAACCTCTGTCCTAGATGCCTCCTGATTCATAACTTGGCCTTTACAACAGAGAAAAGAAAAGCCTAGTGTGAAGCACATAGCTTCATCAACACAGATCCGAGGCTAAGAGAAGCTCTACCCAGAGGGGCAGCATGCTAGAGAATGGATTTCTGAGGGGTAAAGAAAGCCCTGTTGCAGAATATGGGTTGCCAGCTCCCATTTGCTGAAATTGCGATTTAAAAAGCAAAACGGAATGAATTAAGTTTCACATGCCAGGAAAGTACGGGATTCTGAGAAAGGAGGAGCAGTGGGCTGAGATGATAATCGATTTTTAGGAGCCCAGATGACGTCCAGGGGGAAATGACTTTGCTAATCAGGCTTCCGTCAATCATAGTAAGATGACTACTGTATGACTCGACTGGCTGGGACCTTCCCACTCGTGCTCTGGGCCTAGGGAAAACAGTGTGGTGCTCACCGAGCAGGTGAAGACCCAAGGCTCCTGGTGGCTGTGTGGGAAGGCCAGGGCAAGCGCACTCACCCAGCTCTTTGACCTCAGACTGAAAACTAATGTGGTCTCCATCATTATTGTGAAAGAAGGAAGGAAGGATACGTCATCTGGGTTTCTCACCAAGTTGCCAGTGTGTGTTTTACAACGATGGGCTCAAAGGTTAAAAAGGGCACCAGGGGGCATCTACGGAGGGTAAACAAAGGATTTCAGTTATGTCTAGACTGTATATACAGCGTGCCAACAAGTCCTTATTACCCAGGGAAATAAACACACATCACTCCTGGGGGGATACTGTTTTTAAGTGTTAATAATAATCATATATTTAATGGTTTCCATGTGATTTATTAATAAATACCCCGCTTTACTTTCACTTAGTAATAACTCAAACACTAATATTCCCTATTTGTTTCTAAACAAAACAGTATCCTAAGTTCCTGCTATTTGAAAACAAAACTGACTAAGTGAATGTGCTTCAAGATTCTCCACTGGAGATTCCACAAAGCTGGAATGCGCCATACTTAAGTTCACACTAGTCCACGCACACCCACAACTACAAGCTAAGCGGGGGATGGTCAGACAAGCTCCCGAAGCAAGCAGTCACAGGAAAAGGTGCCTGCATTCTGACTGATAACGAAGAAGAGAATTATTATTCTCACGACAGAATCAGCTACCTGACAATTATGTTCAATACCAGGAACAAGACACACTTCATTGTTTGAGCTTGACGATGCTTGCATCAAAGGATGTCAGACTGCAGGAAACAAGAGCAACGCCCCCCACGGAGGTGCAGCAGTGCAGGTTAAGAGGTGCAGGGAGATCATCTGAAGAAGGCGATGGATTGCTGCATCTCAAATCCACACCTGGCCCATGAAAGCAAAGGCCAACCCGAAGGCTACCCTCCTGATATTTACATGAGAGGTGGCATTAGACATTGGCCTCTCTGTCCCACACTCCCCAGTGGATGAAGAGTTGCGGCCACCGTTCCCGCTAGACGCCAACAATCAGTGGCTCGGAGAGGAGCAAGCACCCACTGCCCCTACAATACTCCTGTCATCTGAATCCCCAACGAAAGCTGGAGATCCTAGACTCTGGGGAGTGAAGCTTAATATACAGGTGTGTTGTCCACACAAAGCCTGGACGAGTCATGTTTACGGAACCAAATTTGACTCCCGGTATTATCACCGCACCTGCCACCGCACAGATCAGAGCGCAGAAGCCCAGAGCAAAGGGTGCTGGAAGCAGAATTCCAGAGTCTCTCTGATTTGCGACCCAGAGCTCTTGACCTTCACAAGGAGCTATTCAGCTGTGTGTGTGTGTGTGTGTGTGTGTGTGTGTGTGTGTGTGTGTGTGTGTGAAAACTTTTGAGTCTCTGTGTCTCACCTCCAAAGGGCAGAAACATAACCTTCGAGGAAATTGTGTGTTTCAAACTGTCAATATTGAGATTTCTCCCCCAACTTTAAATCAAATTTTAACTGCGCAGAATCAAGACTGGGTTTTTCTACCGGAAAATTCTCAAGTCTGCAAGAGCAGAGCGGCGACTCTTTGCATTACGGGAGGTACAGTTTAAGTGAGACTTTTGGAAGCACAACTGTGATTACGTTTCAGGAAAAACAGAACATGTTTTATTTGTTAAACTCTGAACTCACTCCTATCACTAACTTCCCAAGTATCCATTTCACCTTAAAAGAAAAAAAAAAACAAAACGTATTTTGCTAACATTTCTCTGATGCTTAGTGGTTTACATATTTATCTCCTTCACCAACCGGAGAGCGGCAAACCCATCTTACGCCTGGACAGCGTGCTTGCGCCAAGAGTCCTCCAAGAGAACTGGCAAAACACTCCACCCTGTAGGTGGGTCAAGGAGGATCAAGTGTGTGGATCGGCAGCGCGGCGATGGCCTGTGGTGATGGCAGAGTCACAACGCCAACCCTGAAACCAAAGACGCCACGTCTGCATCATCTAGATCCACACAGGTCTAATTTCCAAAGCTATCAGCAGCCCAGGAGCTGGATTGTTGACCCACAGGATTAAACACAGGCATGCAACGTCACACCGCGTACCTTTCAAAAAGCCTATTCAGATTAGACTTTACAGTGAAGTAGGAAAATGATTACAAGGTTGAGAAAAGTCACTGAAGGACATAACCCCTGGTGTAGTCTAATTGCGATGCAGAAATCCAATTTCCAAGATAGTGACAAAATGACCCAGATCCAAGTCTTTTTATAAAAGTTACAGATAAAGACTCAGTCTTGAAATTTTCGGTCTTGAAAGGGAGAGGAAAGGGGCTGATGAGAAATCCTCCAGCAAAAAGCACTGACAATTCTTGGTCTAGCCACTGGAGGGTGCATTTTCCTCACTCTCCACTGGAGGGCGCCCCTTCCTAACTTATCCTTAGAGTTGCACAGGCTCTAACCCAATGAAGACAAGCCTAAAAATGCCTGAAGGTTTGACATAATTTTGTAGAATTCATACCTGATTTTACTGATATGCTTTGAAAATGGGTCAGGACAACTGCTTCGTGCTGGTGAATCCCTGACACCTGCATTAAGTTTGCAGCAACCCCTCTTTAATGGGACGTCACACATCACTGATAAAACTCCACAGTATCAGGACGAAAAGGGACCAAGGGAAAGTGCCCAACAGATAATGTAGATGGTGTCATCCATATGTTCTGAATTCAGGAATACAGACAAGCCTCACAATTTACGAGCTTTGCAGCATTTGGATAAGCTATTTGACTGCACGTGTGTGGGGGCTACTACGTGTGAGGGTGCATGTGTGTGGAGGCTACTGTGTGTGCAGGTGCATGTGTGTAGAGGCTACTGTGTGTGCAGGTGCATGTGTGTGGAGGCTACTGTGTGTGTGCAGGTGCATGTGGGGGACTATTGTGTGTGCAGGTGCACGTGTGTGGGGGCTACTGTGTGTGCAGGTGCATGTGGAGAGCTATTGTGTGCAGGTGCATGTGTGTGGGGGCTACTGTGTGTGCAGATGCACATGTATGTGAGGGCTACTGTGTGTGCAGGTGCACGTGGGGAGCTATTGTGTGCAGGTACATGTGTGTGGGGCTACTGTGTGTGCAGGTGCACATGGGGAGCTATTGTGTGCAGGTGCATGTGAGGGGGCTACTGTGTGTGCAGGGGCACGTGTGTAAGGGCTACTGTGTGTGCAGGTGCACCTGTGTGGAGGCTACTGTGTGTGCAGGTGCATGTGTGTGGGGGCTACTGTGTGTGCAGGTGCATGTGTGTGGAGGCTACTGTGTGTGCAGGTGCACGTGTGTGGAGGCTACTGTGTGTGCAGGTGCACGTGTGTGGGGGCTACTGTGTGTGCAGGTGCATGTGTGTGGGGGCTACTGTGTGTGCAGGTGCACGTGTGTGGGGGCTACTGTGTGTGCAGGTGCACATGTGTGGAGGGCAGAGGTTAATGTCAGGAGTTCTCCCCAGGTACTCTCCACCTTAAATACACTGAGACAGGGTTCTCCTGCTGTCTGTGGATTTAACCCATCAGCTGGCTGGTGAGCTCCCGAGACTCACCTGTCTCTGGCTCCCCAGTGCTGGAGTCAGAGATGTGCAGCCAGCATCACCTGGTTTTCTACGTGGGTGCAGGGGATCTGGACTCAGCTCTGTGGGTACAAAGCACGTTACTGGCTTCTCCCCAGCCACTGCTGGCTTCTGAAACTTCATTTTCTTCATTTCTCAAAAAACAGGGACAATACCACCCATGTCACATGGCTCCTGCCAGACTTGACTGAAAGGTACATAAAGCTCCCAGTACCGTCTCTGGAACTTGGAAAATGCTGGGAAAATAGAAATTTCTTTGTAGAATACGATTCCATTCAAACTACTCTGGGTCAATTAACAACACTGACTTTTAGCATGAGCTGAACATGTGGGGTTCTTTTCAGTATATATATTAACTTTTTTTTTCTATCTATTCAACCAATTCCCTTCCCTTCCGCTGCATGAGCTCTGGCTTATGCCACATGGTTGTGCTGGAGAATTTGTTAAGATCTGACTTGCTGGGCCTGCCCTATACTATCTGCTTTGGCGGGTCTGGATAATTTACATTTCTAGTAATTTCCCAGGTGGCAGAGGCTGCCAGTCAAGGACTACACTCCGAGGAACCCTGGATGAGCACAGCCACAGAATTCAGCATTAACTGTGTGACGTGACAGAAAGATACCAGAACAATAACCTCAGGTTGCGACCCTAACCTTCCAGCAACTCACTATGACAAGGGCAGGCTTGGCCATCCATTTCCTCCTTCACTCTGTCTAGAGGAGTAATACCTAGGGATGAGGTCAACATAGGGTCGGAGAAGGGAAGGCATAAATTAAGACTTAAAAATAATTAGAAGGCTCCCTGTAAGAAGAAACAATCAGCTGGGCCTGGTCGGCCACACTGGATATCACAGCCCTGGGGCGAGGCGGTGAGGGGGGCAGGAGGACCAGGAGTCCAACGTCATCCTCTCATTTAGGTTGGAAGTGAGCCCTATCTTCCAACGAAGATGAAGGAGAGAGGGAGGAAGAGGAAAAGAAGGAAAGAGAAGGAAATGAGGAAGGAAAAACCAGACATTACTAAGCTGGTCTTAGCTGTATCCTGCCCACTGACTTTATGTGGCCAAAACACTGCACCCAATTCCCTACCTAAAACACATACCTCAGTCCTTAAACCAGCACTTGAGCAGGGAATGGAGCTCCAGGGAACACCACCGCCCCACCTGGGGCCAAGAACAAGGCACTTCCATTCGGCTTCAAGACAGCACCCAACAGTGGCCTGGGAACTGCCCGTCCTGCCCAACACAGACCAGCTGGCAGGCATCAGGTGTGCCCAGCGTCTGCCTCCTTCACAGGCTTCTTAAGTATTTAAATCCAGCTAGCTTCCCAGTCGGAAGTCACTGCTGAAAACGGTACACCTGTCATCACTAGGTGGGTACATCAGAGCCGGACACCATCAGTTCAGATGTCAACCATTTGACATCCTGTCTCTAAAATGTCTGGTCTTCCCCACAGACCCGACTATTGTTGGGTATCCCTGTCACCAACCGGCTAGGACCTCACATGTCCCCAGGGACAGTGGCAATGCCTCCTGTTGGCATCATTCACAACGGGGCTTCTTAAGGACAGGCTCCGCTCACATCCGCAGCCTGCACCAAGTCCTCTGGCGGTGCCCCATCCTTGCAGCCAAGACCTCCCACACTCAGGCCAATCTCACTTCGTCCCTTGTCTAGACTGCTCCTTATGTTCCCCATGAGTTCCTGTCCCAGGAAGGGCTCCCCCCAAACACGCCACCCAATCAAACACTGGCTTGGGTAGTCAACCCCCCCCCTCAATTTTTTTCTCACACTCTTTTTGTTTTTACTTTTTGTTTTGCCCCGCATCCTTGACTACCGAAATCATGCCAACTCTACCCCCTTTAACAGCCTTTGCCTCCCAGCCATCTCCCACCTTTCTCTCCATGCACAGTACTTGGGGTAGGATGGTAGTTTTGGGGATTTACAGTGTGAAAAAAACATGAATGTCATCAGGATGGAGACTTCTGTTCTGTGTCCCCTGTGTTCTTAGGAGTTGGTCACTGTGTTCTACAAACAGCCTGTCTTGTTACATGACCTGACGTGTACAGTACTGGAGAGCTGGGGAGTTAGATTAATAACACACTTCAAGGACGGCTGTTCCATACATAACTTTCTCAAAATGCTACTATTTTGTATAACCAAGGAATAATAGTAAACAAAATGCACTCAGACACAGCAGAACACCGCACACCAGAGAGTGACTACCATGGTCCCCCTAGCCAGACTGCACGTGATGCTCAGGGAACTGATTCCCTTTCTATTCATTCTGTGCTTTTCCTGCATTTTGTCCTTCTCACCAACTTCCAACATCTAAATCTTTTCCCAACAGTCCTTAGTGTATGGAAATTCTGTGTGTGTGTGGTGTGTGTGTGTGTGTGTGTGTGTGTGTGTGTGTGTGTGCATGTGTGTGAGCATGTGTGCATGTATGAGTGTGTGAGCCTGTGTGTCTGTGTACTAAAGACAGGATCATAGTATGTAATTCTGACTAGGCCAGGAACTCAATGCATAGACCAGGTTGGTCTTGAACTTACAGAGATCCAACTGAGTCTGCCTCCTGAACCTTCAATCAATTTTTAAAGGTAAAGTTCTATGTTGGTGTGGTGATATTTATTTGTTAGTACTGCTAATTGCTTTTGCTAGTTTTCTGGGTCTAAATTCAACAGTTTTTGGACAATTGCCCATGGTCCCATCTTTCCAACAAGTTGCAATGGTTTGGAAATACAAGATTGCAGAACAGGAGGACATCAGAACATGTGTTCACTGTATTTTTTGCATAAATGCCTGGACTACATTCCACCAGCAAGAACAGAAGGCAAACAACCTTTCTTCATGGCCTCACGAAGTCCATGAGCATGTGAGCAGAGAGAGATAAAGAAAAGGCAGAGTTTTGTTTTGGGTTTTTTTTTTTTTTATTTTATTTACTTATTTATTCACGGGTTTTCGAGACAAGGTTCCTCTGTGTAACAGCCCTGGCTGTCCTGGAACTCTCTCTGTAGCCCAGGCTGGCCTCGAACTCACAGAGATCCACCTGCCTCTGCCTCCCAAGTGCGCCACCACCTGGCCATGGAGGAGCTTACAGTGTACTCTGCATGGCTCAGGCGTATTATATACCATCTGACAGTGCATACAAAAGTCTCCTATTTGACCCTTAGCTCGAAGAAAGTTGGGCTTCATGGTTATGGTGTTTGCCTAAGGAACAGAGTTCTGAATCTACAACACTGGCTTTATACAGCAATATGGTTTCCAAACACCACCCAGAGCCAGGCCGCCCATGGAGCCAGCTGAGTGAGGATGGATGCAGAAGATGAAATGTAAGCATTGCAGCTCGGATGCAAAGGCAGCCTGGCAGTA
This sequence comes from Peromyscus attwateri, assembly GCA_902168425.1. Classification (NCBI taxonomy): domain Eukaryota; kingdom Metazoa; phylum Chordata; class Mammalia; order Rodentia; family Cricetidae; genus Peromyscus; species Peromyscus attwateri. Next base: position 4,137 of record CABHPP010111248.1, on the reverse strand, counting down.
ATAGTCTAATAATAACATCATCCCCCCTTCCAATCCCCCATAGTTTAATAATAAAAGGGGGGGGAATGTAGGATAAAAAGGGGCCAAGGAAAAACACCCTAACTCTGATTTGACCCCAGGACCAAGGACTGAATTCCCACCAATCCCTGAGCTTGCCTCAGAGTCAGGCTGCAGAATTTCACCAATCCCTGAGCACAGAATTCCACCAATCCCTAAGGTCCTTGAGCTCAAAATGCCACCAACCCCTGAGCCTGACCCAGAATCAGGCCACAAAAATCCACCAATCCCAAACCACCCTATAAAGCTCTACCCCCGCTCCCCCCCCCCAACACACACACACACAAGAAACCCTATATAAACTCTGTACCCTGTACACTTGGCTGCCAATTCTCACCGGAGGCAGCCACCTCCTGGATTTTTCCTTCCCAATAAATCTCAAGTGAGGTTTGTTGTGCTGTGTGATATTTTCGCCAGAGTGGAGCCCAGCTGTAACAACCTTGCTGGGGAAACTTTCCCCTAGCTGAGCAGAGCTGTAACACCTCTCTAGATCTGAGCAGAGCTGTAACACCTCTCAGGAGCAGGGCAGAGCTGTAACAACTTCTCAGGGGAAACCCTCCCCTGCTGGAGCAGAGCTGTTAGACTTGCACTGGGAAAACCTTTCCCTGGAGCAGGGCTGTAAGCTGCTATGCTTAAGGTGACTTTGTGGTATTCCTTGGCTCCCAACTGCCAGGATACCTTTCCATCCAAGCTGCAATGCTTACAATCTGGGCACCTCACCTATTCCTAACTGTCATAGCACAGGCTTCCCCTGAGGTGTCCATTTGAAGTCGGAGCCCCACAGTTGGTTGGTTTCTCTCTCTGTCTCTGTCTCTCTCTCCCTCCCTCCCTCCCTCCCTCCCTTCCCCCCTCTCTCTCTTTCTTTCTTTTCTTTTCCCAGAGAAATCAGTTTGCAAATCACTGCATCATACCAAGCTACCTACTTCCTGATTCTGCCCATGGCTGGCCTTCAGCAGAAAACGACATCAATGCTACTTACAAAAGATCTACCCTACAAAGAGCACTGTGGGCGAAGGGTCCCCAAATTCCCTACCTCTAATCACTTCAGGACTTTCTAAAAGACTTTCTTCTGGCCAGCTCTCCTCCCTTGTTCAACTACTTCTACCCATATCCAGACATTCCAAGGCAGAGCCCAGCATCTGGCACAGCAGGCCCTTCAGCCAGCGCTCTACAGACAAGCCCTGGTGAGACACCTGGGGCCCAGTCAGGCCCTATCAGGAGTGGTGGCCCTTTCCCTACACACCCCTCTGTTTCTTTAACTGCCAATTAACTGCCCGGACTAAATGGTCTGGCATGTTCTCTGACTTGCAAGAGTCTATGAATAAAACATGTGTTAGGAGAATGGGAGAGAAATGCTGTGTTTAAAAAACTAATAATCTGGGCTGGCTGGAGAGATGGTTTAGCTGTTCAAAGCCAATGCCGCTCTTCCAGGGTGAGCTAATTTCACTTCCCAGCACCCACACTGGCAGCTCACAACCACCCTATAAGCCCAACTCCAGAGGGTCTGACACCTTCTTGTGGCCCACACAGGTGCACGTATCTACATAGAGACATACACACAGACACAGATCTTTTTTAAAAAATTAATTTGGTCAAGCTGGTTGGCATGGGTCAGGAGGCTGGCCAAGAGGAATGCTAGTTCAAGGCCAGCCTGGGCATTTTAGTGTGACTCTGTCTCAAAATAAAAATAAAACAGGAACAAAGCTCACTGGTGGAGAACTTGCCTCCTGGGTGCCAAGTCCTCACTTCCACATCCAGTGCAAAACATAAATCAACAAATAATGACAGTGCATGTAAATAAGGCCAGCATGTTGCTAATTAAGGTGGAGCACCAAGAAGGAAGGTGTTGCTGGTTGGCTGTAAGTGGTGTAGAAAAGTAATACGGCCGAGACCCCAGGAAACAGGACATGAGGAAAATGGGTAATGAGAAGAGAGGGGATGTGGCACAGGAGCTACCCAAGAAGCCACTCTTGGAATTCAACGCCTGAGTCACAAAGATGATTTAGAAAGAGAATGGCGAATGACTAGATGATATAGAAAGCTGGCTCTTTGTGTCTCAGACATAGTGGGTATATATTAAATAATTATGATTAGCTAATATAGTCTCAATGGTTTAAAAAGTCACCCCCAAGATATATATGTAGATACATATGATAGCTCTTCTTATATAAGGGTATATTACAACCTATCCAGTGTGTCAGGATATTAAAATAAATACATTAATTATTTTCTTTTCATATCTGAGTATATTACAACCTATCCAGTGTATCAGGATATTAAAATAAATGTTTATTAATTATTTTATTATGGCTTTGGAGCTTGAACCTAGGGTCTTGAGCATGCTAGGCAAGTGTTCCAGCATCAAGCCATATCCCCAGCTCTAAGTGGACACTGACCCCTTAGACCCCGAGTACATTATACAAGAACAGTACTTAGCAAAAACAGAAGGCTCTTGCCCAAGTTCAAGTGGCTGAATACTACCCACACTTTCTTTCCTAGGACTAATTTTGTTGACTTTTCCGTTTAAAAAACACAACTATTAAAAATGTATTTGTAGCCGGGCGGTGGTGGCACACACCTTTAATCTCCAGCACTCGGGAGGCAGAGGCAGGCGGATCTCTGTGAGTTCGAGGCCAGCCTGGGCTACAGAGTGAGTGAGTTCCAGGAAAGGTGCAAAGCTACACAGAGAAACCTCGTCTCAAAAAACAAAACAAAAAAAAAAAAAAAAAAAAAGTATTTGTAGACGTCAGACCCATGGACTAAAGTGCAGACTCTTCTGACAGATTATTTCTCTAAAACTCAGGCGTGCTAGTGAGCACACTGTCCATCAGAAAACAGAGCCGACTAACTGATGCTGTGTACCTGGTACAGTATGAAACGGAGCAGACCCAATGGCCCTGAGACTCCTGACCTGGTCCTGACTCCTGACATGGTCATTTCAGACCTCTCCAAGGGGCCTTCCGAATCCAAAGATGATGCCTGGTGTTGCAGGGGAAGGACACACTGACAACTTTCTTTGGAATGGTTAGAAAGAAAAGAATAGGCACTAGATTTACAGCCATCTCCAGGCAATGAAGGATATATCATCACCTTTCCCTCCTGGTACTGATTGTCACCTCAGCCAGACGACGCATGGCTGCCAATAAAAGTGTGCACGTCTCTTAACAGCGGGTCTCCCTCCAGCATCCTGCCCCAGGCTGCCCAGGCAAAGCCCACCATCCTTTAACCAGCAACTTTGGCTGTGTTTGCACATACGGAGAGAGAGCCATATCCAAACTCCACCACCTGCTGCCCACCCCAACCGAGCCCCTTGACAAAGGGTGAGTCTCGCAACATGTACCCTGCAAATAACAACGCACACACGTCTCTCTGGATGACACTGCTGCCCCCAGATATTACTGTCACTGTTTGTCCATTGCTGAACTCTTATTGACCGTCCACCTACTTAGGGCCCAAAGGGTATTTTTAGATTACCACACAGCCCCACTGCTGCCCGAGGAGACCGCAGAGCCACCCAACCTTTCACAGGCCAGAGGTCCCGAAATGAAAGACACTGAGAACCCACTGGCAAGCCAGGAGGATTAAGCCTGCAGATGAGATTTCTCTCTCTCTCTTTTTTTTTTTTTTTTAAGCTGAATGTTCTGGTTTTACCCCCCTCATCTTGCCTGAAATCCTACCAATTAAGTCCACAATTAAGAAAATGGAAAGTTGTCTCGTGGAAGTTAAAATGCTAATTACCATTTAATCCCCCAAAATGTGTTCAACTGGAGTGTAACACTCTCACAGCGGCAGAGAACACCTGCCCTGGTGGGGAAGTTTATGGAATCAGAACTGAGCATCTGGGAATGAACCGGTATCGAGGCGGGACACCAGCTAAGGGGCCAGAGGATGGGAGAGGTAGACAGGACGCACAGAGACGCGTGGATGATTTTCTTCAGTTTCTCTCTTCTTCCTTTCCCGTTCTCACAGGTAGCTTCTAATTCCCTATGTCCGGGTTAAGATGGTATTATTATTCACTCGCAAAACAGTGGCCGCTGTGAGTCTAGGTACCACTGGCAATGCTTTTATTTTTGTGATCTG
>CABHPP010111247.1:0-20480 GCA_902168425.1 Peromyscus attwateri | reverse complement strand
AAGAAAGAAAGAAAGAATCAGTCCCCATTGTAAGACCTCTGTAGTTTGGGTGTTGACTATGCTACACAGGCCCGTGTTAAAGACATGGCTCCTTGGGTGGTACTAGGAGAAGGTGTGTGGAACCTTTAGGGAGCGACACCCTTGTAGGAGGTCTAAAGATCTTTGGTGGTGTGGTTTTGGAGGGGAATGGAGGGACCTAGCAGGACCCCGATCTCTTGTTTGCAATTGTTGTGGCTTCCCTCCACCCCAGCACTGGCAGATCAAGTGACCTTGTTTGTTTCAGCCATGGTGGGACCCACCAGAGGGAACCATGACAAAAATCATGAGCCAAAACAAACCTTTTATCTTGATCTATCACTTTTCTCAGGTGTTTGTTACAGCAATAGAAAACTGACTAAAACAGAGATAAAACATAAAAAAGGACCAAAAAGAAAGAAAAGACTTCATGTCCATTTCCATGGTCTCCACAATGTCAGTAAAATGCTGGAGCCTTCACATGGAGCTGCCTGAAACAGAACAGGAGGTGTTTCTTAGAGGACTCATTATGTTGCTGTAGTCCTGCTACAGGGTCTGAGGTCCTCTAGCTGTGACGGGGATATGCAGGTGTCTGGGAGGCATCTCGGTCTCTTAAGTTCTCACTTACCCTGAATGGGTTTTTTTGTTTGTTTGTTTGTTTTTTAGTTTTTCGAGACAGGGTTTCTCTGTGTAGCTTTGCGCCTTTCCTGGAACTCACTTGGTGGCCCAGGCTGGCCTCGAACTCACAGATATCCGCCTGCCTCTGCCTCCCGAGTGCTGGGATTAAAGGCGTGCGCCACCAATGCCGGGCCAGAATGGTTTTAATCTGCACTGACCAGGCTCTGCTGCTCAGTCCAGCTTGTGAATGAAGAAGGAGGGAGAATTGAGAAGGACTTGAGGACCTGCTCATGGGATATAGAGGAAAAGGCACAGCATGTCCTCATCTACACCTGGCCTTGGAAAAGGACCCAGTGTGCAACTCTGGCCCATCTGGAGTAGTCTGACCTTCACAGGCCTCAGTATCTCTTTAAACCCCGTCCTGTGGTACTGTCACCCTTACTGTACCTCTCCGTTCTACATCCCTGGGGGGCCCCACATAAAGTGACTCAGCTTCTGGGTCTACTCCCAATAGGAGCTTGATTTGTATAATTGCCCATGGGATTTACAGGGCATGTCAGGCCCCCTCAGACCATTGCTGGGCAGAACAGGGAAGACAGCTACCTTTTCCCTTGCAGACAATGACAAGGCAACCCTAGTTTGTGCTGGACCATCCTGCAGAGAGTGTCAGCTTTGTCTGTAAATCAAGTTGGACTACATAGTAGTTGTACTTTATGATGGTGTGATGCTACTGTAACAGTGTCAGAAAGGGAAATCCACCAAGATTCTATGCTCTCTCTTCCCATTTTTCTTGTGCCTTCCACAACATACCTCTCTGATGAGCAAAGCTCATCAGCATGTTTGAAAACTAACCAGAATTGTGGGTACAGTGTCTTTCCAGGTTCCACAAGACATGCCAAGTGGAGGGGTTGCCTGTAAGGGTGGTTCCCTAAGATTTCTCTCCTCATACCCTTTGGGTGGAGATGGCAGGCTGAACCCTCTTTGGGCCTTTTAATCCCTCAGCTCTATGATTGTGAGCTGAGCCCTGGTTCCTGGGATCTGAAACTTCACACAGGTTCTGTCTCCAACCCTACAGCTAGTTTCTGCTACTTACTATGACCAACTTGAATAGTCATACTCAAGCTTTGTATCACTTATGGATTAAAAATATTACATTTTCAGGGTGGGACTCGGGCTGCAATTTGTCATAACTGGCATGCTGGGCTCGCTAATCATGCCTCCAAATCCACACTGGTGGTGTTCCCCAGTGTGTGCCAGGCGGTGTCTCTGGCACTGGAGATGAGAATATGCAAGGCAGAGCCTCCTGGTTTCTGTTCTGAAAGTAAGACAACAAATGAGCAAACAAAGAGAACTTAGCCAGTGACTTAGGACTTCGCAGGAGGCTGCCTTTGGCAACCTCCCAGGGCCAGGCGCGTTGCTCCTGAGAAATTGATAAATCATGGGAGGATATTCAATGTTAAGGGTTGGATGCTCAAAGAAGTTGCCAGCCAGAGGGAGAAGAAGGGATGTTTCTGGAAAGGTCGTAAACAGGTTATCCTCGGACCTCCACGGACATTGCCCTTGCCTGCCGGGGGTTCTGTCCCCAGTTCCGGGCACACTCAATTCTACGCTTGCCAGTTGTACCGAGGCCTATCAAATATTTACACTGACTTTTTCAAATGTATACATTATTTACTTTAGATTCCATGAAATATTTACATGTCATGCTAAATATACATCATATTTCTGCTGTGCTGTGTTATTTCTGCTTTGAGCCAGGAATACTATTGTGGAGCATTCCCCAAATCACGAAGGACTGTGTTGAGGCAGAGTCAGAATGGGTAGCTTCCCACAGCCCAGGGAAGTCCCCCACCCCTACCCCCCCCCACCCCACCCCCGAGAAACAGTGCAGCAAAAATGGGTCCAAGAGAAAGCCACTGTGCAGTGTGGCCCTCACCGTGGACCCTACATTCAGCTTCTCAGCATGAATGGGCACGGGGCCCAAGGTCACACTGAGTTCAAAACTGGCAAAAGCTCTGACTCACCACTGAAGTCAGCCATGCCAGTCCCGTGGAAGCACCCAATAGAGTGCATTCATGGTCCCCCCAAAAGCATTAAAACATTCTTACAGCTCTGCCTGGGTGCCCCCACTATGCTGCTCACCTTTAGGAGGGCCACCATATCGCACCCACCACCTATCCCGTGGTAAGGTCTAATAGTATCGACTGTGAATCCAGTTCCTCAGAATCCGTCCTTTTGCATTATGTCATAACACTGAGCGTGCGGCCCTGCGCAAAACGCCACACAACCTGGCCTTTCATCCTCCCCACTTCCTCTGCTTCCCAGCCATTGGAGCGGCAGAGGGACCACCCACCTCCAAGCCTTTGCTCCTTCTCCTTGTCCGTTTACAGACATCTCCAGTAGAACACTGAAGGCTGACTTCAGGTTGGTCTCCACTGTCGTTTCCAATGGGTTCATGCCTCTCTTTTGAGAGCAAGCTCTGCTCTTACTATGGGCCAACTGTTTCCCCGGATGAGAAACTCGATCTCGATGCAGATCTTTGCAGATGGCACCCAGGTGTGGGCACTGTGCTATCGGGGGGCACATCACACAGCTTCAGAATCCACAATTCTCTGTTATGCTCCTTTCACAGATGTCTGAAGAAGAATCTTACAGGTGACATATCATTTCACTGACTGAATCATCGCATTGTTTTTCCTGCAAATGCCGATGGAAGCCTCACTGTGGTGAAAACCAGTGTCTCTGTGATCTGGAGAACAAGGGCTTCCGCCAGCTTTCCCTATAAAGATATGTGGCATTAGTTTTGACACAAAGCAAGCTCAGCTAGCTTCTATGCCCCCACCAACTGTATGCCCTCATAAAAAGAGACTTTTCTCAGCGTTGGGACCCTTTCAGCCCTTCTGACCTTCCTCATTTGCAGACACCATGTCTGTCTCTCTGCTTAGAAGTATACAGCATTCAAGGTGCCATTTTGGAAGAAGAGACTGGAGCCCCCTCAGACACTGGGGTAGTTTGAATGTAACTGACCCCTAAAAGTTCACAAAGAGTGGCACTATTTGATGTGGCATTGTTGAAGGAAGTGTGTCGCTGTGGGGGCGGACTTTGAGGTCTCTTTTGATTAAGCTTTGCTCAGTGTCACAGTCCACTTCCTGTTGCCTTCTGATCAAAATGTAGCTAGCATCATGTCTGCCTGCATGCTGCCATGCTCCCCACCATGATGATAATGGACTGAACTTCTGAACTGTAAGCTGCCACCTCAATTAAATGTTTTCCTTTACAAGAGTTGCCATGGTCATGTTGTCTCTTCACAGCAATAGAAACCCTAACTGAGACAGAAGTTGGTACCAGGAGTTAAGATATTGGTGTGATAGGCCTGATCATATTTTTGTTTGGAGGAATTGGGACTTTGGTACTTTAGGTTAGAAAAGCAGTGGAATGCTTTAAGCACTGCTTAATGGGTCATACTAGTAGGAGCGTGGAAGACCGTGGTGCTAGGAGTGATTTGTTCTTCAGGGGGACTCACTGAAGAGGTTTCAGAGGAAAAGAATTTTGGTATGTTACCTAGAGATCGTTCTTTTGATATTTTAGTGAAGAAAATGTCTGCCTTTTGGCTCTTGTCCGAAGAGTCTGCCTGAAGCTAAAGTGAAGAGTTTTGGATCAATTCTGTTGGCAAAGAAAATCTCAAAACAGCCTACTATAGACTCAGTAGTGTGGATATATGTGGTAATTCTAGTGAAGATTTATAATGATAATGAGCAAGCTGAGCAGGTTAAATTATAAAATGTAAATTATCAGGAGAAAAAGTGCACCAAGAGGTAGAATGGAGCTAAGTCCTGTGTGCAAGGAGATAAATGGATTAAGAAATAGAATAAAGGGAGTGGTGAACTTAGGGCAAGATCACACCCAGCTAAATTTCCAACTTGTGAAAAGAAACTAAAGGAAAGCTTAGAGCTGGGTGTGGTGGTACACGCCTTTAATCCCAACACTAGGATGGCAGGCAGAGGCTGGCAGATCTCTGAGTTTGAGGCCAGCCTATTCTACAGAGCAAGTGTCAGGGCAGCCAAGCTTAGGCAGTGAAAGACAGAAAGCTGGTGAAGATGTAATTGAACCAGAGAGGCATGCCCCAGCCCAGCAAGCAGCAGAACTTAGCAGCTTCAGCCACGTGGTTCTGGCTTTAGAGCTGAGGATAGAAGAAATGTGATGTGGGATATTGTATCGAACTGTGACACTTGGAGACTGTTAATAAAGTTAACCTTGAATCAGTGGGCGGAGTCAACAATTAGCTGACCAGAATTAGCCAGAGATTTTGTAGGACCCAAGACAATAGAGAGAACAGGAGGAATAGGGAGGAACTTAGAAAGATTCATGGTCCTTTTCGATCTGGGAAGTGTGGAGAGAGGGTCAGCTGGTCATTCCTCCACTGTTTTCTTGATTTATCATGTTTTGCCTCAGTATCTGACTCCTGAGTTTTTATTGATAATAGAACAATTTAGATAAATGCTTCAGATATGGGTTATGGAATTTGCCTCCACACATAAGGAAAACCACTGAGGCCAGGCATGTGTCAGGGGTGCTCCTGAATGGAGGCCCAGAGAGGCCATTCCATAAAGTCGTGAAGTTGAAGCCTGGATTGCTTTGCAGACTCAAGATGTTAGAGACACCAGAGTCATGAGACACCTGCTGAGGAGAGCTGCTAACAGGGAGTGGAACCAGCCCAAGAGAAAGAAGTGTGTTGCTGTTAGAATTCCTAGCCACTCCCCCAGCTACATGACCACGCATGTGCTGTCCAGTAGCCAGGCAAGATTCTTAGTCATCCTAGGGCCTTAGGTCCCTACATAATCTGTGTGCTGCGTGATCATGTAATCTATGCATATGCATGGCGTAACTACATAAACCCATATGTGTGTGTTTAGGGGTGGGAGGACCTATAAAAGTAGGTTCCATCTATTCCTTCTGTCTCTTACTGCACGGTCATTCCATAGGCCTATACACACCTTTTCTATTCCTTTCCCTTAATAAACTCTTAGAGTGGGTTTTCTGTGCCTCATGGCTTCTCTCAAATGGTAAACAGCACCCCTTAGTAAATAACAGTTGTAGTCAACAGAACTGAAGAGAGCTGGAGATCTGAAAAGCATTTTGACATCAGACACAGAGATGCAGAGTTTGGAGTTTGCCCAGCTGGTTTTTGGTCTTCCTTTGGTCCAGTATTTCCTCACTCTGTTCCCTTCCCTATATTTTGGAATGGTAATGTATATCCTGTGCCATTATATGTTGGAAGTATGTGATATGTTTTTTTATTTTGATTTTATACAGAATTATAGTTAAGAGACTGCATGACTCTCAGAAAAGACTTTGAACTTTGGGCTTTTAAATATTCTTGAGACTGTGATAGACTATGGAAAAGTGAAGTTGGACTAAATGAATTTTGCATTATGGTATTGGTACAAGTTTATGGGGGCCAGGGATGGAATGTGGTAGTTTGAATGTAATTGGCCCCCAAAAGCTCATAAGGAGTGGCACTATCATGTGTGGTCTTGTTGAAGGAAGCGTGTCACTGTGGGGGCGGGCTGTGAGGTCTCTTTCACTTAAGCTTTGCTCAGTGTCACAGTCCACTTTCTGTTGCCTTCTGATCCAGATGTAGCCAGCACCATGTCTGCCTGCACGCCGTCATTGTCCTCACCACCCACCATGCTCCCATCCATGATGATAATGGACTGAACCTCTGAAATGCAAGCCGCCACCTCAATTAAATGTTTTCCTTTATAAGACTTGGTCATGGTCATGGTGTCTCTTCGCAGCAATAGAAGCCCTAGCTAAGATAGACACTTTGCAGACACTTTAATTTAGAGTTTGAAACATCTACATAGTGAGAAATAATTTTTTGCTTATTAGTCTAAGGTATTTCATTATAGTATGAACAGTATGACCAAAGAGTCCAGCTGTCGTTTCTGTCATGAGTTGGAAGTTACTTTGTAGGGGGGGAAAAACCACTCTATATATTAGTCTTGAAAAAAATGAGACTCTGCTTGTCAACAATGGCTAAATTAATGTCCCATTCTTCAGGCTGTTGGAACAAACAGCAAGCTGGGTAGCCTATAAACCACAGACATTCACTGCACACAGCTCTGAAGGAACTCAAGATGAAGGGACCCACAGAATGGGCATCTGGTGATGGTCTGCAGCTTTCTGGTCCAGATGGTAGAAAGGATGGAGTCTGTCTCTTTAGGGCATTCAAGGGGGCCCCACCTTCACAGGCTGCCCACTTCCTGTGTGTTGGCTTTTCATCACTGTGACCAAACATCTGAGCCAAACAACTTAGAAAGAGAAGCATTTATTTTGGCTGATCCCTTTGGAGGCTTCTGTCCACTGTCATTGGGTCTTTTGCTTTGGGCCCGAGGCTGTTGAGGCAGAACCTGACATGGAGCATGTGTGAGAGGAAAGTGGCTTACCTCTTGGTAGAATGCAGAGAAGACAAGAGGGAATGCCAGGAGACAAGATGACAAGACATACCCTTCCAGAGTGTGACCACAGTGACGTCCTCTAATGAAGCCCCCACTCTGTCTATAGTGCATTAAGCTATGATTCATCAGCGAATAAACCCGTTGATGGAGTCAGTGCCTTTCTGATCCAATCGCCTCTCATTAGTTCATTAGTGCCACCAGCTGAAGAGCAAGCCTTCAATACGTGAGCCTTTTGGAGAGACTCCAAAAGCGCCTGCGTTGGAATTTAGGAATTCAATATGAAGGGAGGGTTCATCATTTCAGGCCACAGTCCTAACACATGCGCCACACTTAAAACAAAAGTACAGAGCTGGCCAGAAAGAGACTCTGGTTCCTCAAGCCCTCAGCCCACCCCCACCTCAACAGTTCACCTGGGGCAGTATGGCCATGCTATACTTGTGTGATCCAGGTCAGCCAGGGCTTTGTCTGGGAGGGGCCAAGGTAACTGTCATCTCTTCTCAGTACAGCCTCAGCCAGTTCTTGTGACGAATAATCCTGCCCTCCAGGTTACCCACACCCATCAGTGCCTGAGACCCAGCCAGGTCCTAGTTCATGCTGCCGGGCATGTCACTGGGGTGTGAGTACTCTCTAGGGCTCAGGCTTTGTATGGAACATCCGGGAAGGGAAGGCGAGAACTGGGATGAGAGACAGACAGACAGACAGAGACAGAGAGATGGAGAGACAGACAGAGAGAATATAAATGGCTGAGTCCTGGGTGACAAACAGTGGGAGGACATACTTGGAGACTCATGGACCATAGAGTCCTCGAGAGAGGAGGTGCCCAGTTTGGAGACCGTCTCTGTCAAGACATCAGGTGGAAATCAGAAGTCCTTTGGGCCCATCCCAGCTGCACTTTGCCTCCCTGACAGTTAGGCACACTCCAAACCCTTGGGCTTGGCTGAAGAAGAATGTTGTCAACCAATTCCCAGGCTGGCTTCTGCTGAGAGGCAGGAGCAGTGTTTCCCCCCACCACGCACACCTTTCTTGTCAACAAGCTGGAGTTAACTGAGAGGGGCACAGTTGAGAAAATGCCTCCGTAATGTTGACCTGTAGGGCATTTTCTTAATCAGCAATTGATTTGGGAGGGCCCAGTCCATCACAGGTGATGCCGTCCCCAGACGGGTGATCCTGGGGTGTACAATAAAGCAGGCTGAGAAAGCCAGTAAGTAGTGTTCCTCCATGCTTCTGTTCCTGCCTCCAGATTCTGGCCTTGAGTTCCCTCCCGGACTTCCCTCGGTGATGGAGGACCTGAGAGTTGTAAGATGAAATAGCCCCTTTCCTCCCCAAGACAGTGACTTATGCTTTTAGATGGAGCCTGGGATTGGAGAGAGGAAAGAATAAAGGTCTTCAGCAATTTCACTCTGGACAAAAAGGTCAAAATCACAAAGCACAAAGCTTCTGAGACCAGCCCAGATGTTGATGCACTGTCTCATCCCTAGGGGTGATCCCTGAACCATCACCAGGGGAGAAGAGTACTTCAGTGCCCAGTGTGTGCGTGTGTGTGTGTGTGTGTGTGTGTGTGTGTGTGTGTGTGTGCTGGTGGAGGGGAAGCTAACTTAACTGTTCTTGGATAGTTTCCCTTTTTACTCTTTAAATTATTCTTATTTATTTCCTTTACGAATTTAAATGGAGAAAAGTATATGGGACATAATGTATTTATCTAAAAAATAATTATACTGCAGCGTCTATGTAAATGCTCCCAAGGTCAAGTGAGAGAATATGGCAAACTTCTGCGGCTGCCTGTGCTATCTACCTCACAGGAGAACACTGCTCTGCCCATTTCACAGCTCTCCCCACCAGGGGACACTGCTCCACCTCACAGCCTCCCCACACCAGAGGATACTCTTCCCCATCTACCTCACAGCCCCCCACTCCTCAGGTGGGAGCATCCTTTGACCTTTCACAATAGCATTGCTTCAGTCGCGTCTCTGAAGCCAAAGCCACCTCTGTCCAGTATTTGAGAGGATGATTGTTGGGGCCGGGATGGATATCTGAGTGATTAATTGACCTCACCGCAGTTTTTTGTTTGTTTGTTTTCCTAAGTCATAAGTGGAAAAATATGTTGGATTTCAAAGTTCACAATGATTTAAGCGGGGGAAATCATGCCAGTATGTGCATGTGGCGTGTAAACATGGAGAATTGTGAAGGGAGAACACAATGGCCACTATCCTAGTTAAGAGCTAGGGCAGATTTTTGTCCCATAGCCTTGCATTCCCTGCACCAAATGCAGCTCCTCCACTGAACTACACTCCCAGGAGGGGCTCAGGGCCTGAAATGCTGTACCAGAATCTTGCATGATCTGCAGCCAGTAAAGATGGTTAGGTTCCCCTGGGTCCAGTCGGAGATGTTCAAAGCAGACCTAACACTGGTTCATTCTAAGACAGGAGCCGATCATTGGCCCTTGGTCCTGACCAAGCCAGAAATGGTCATTGATTGCTGGGGAAGGTCCTCTCCTGTGTGCCAGGGGAGGGGAGGGCACCTGCAGAGACTGGGCAGGGGGGCCAAATGAAGAAGCCATAGTAGCCCAAGGCTGAGACGATCAAGACGCAAGTGAGGGTGCCTGTGCCCTTCACACACAGGAGCTCAGAGCCTGGAGAAGGTGGTGGGCTGCCTAAGGCACATTGGCTCTGTGGAACTCTGCAGGGCTTCCAGAGGACACTACTGCTGGCCTCCACTCCTCCTGTGCCTACCTGAGCTTTGTCCCTGCTGTAGCCAAGGACAAAGGGCTTGGAGACAAGCTTTTTACAGAGCAGGACCAGGTAGCAGACTCAATTAATCTCTCAACAGATCTTAATTAAATTCCTCCTCTGTTCAGTATAGGATGCTTGCATGGAAGAATAAGAGAGCACCGTCGTTTTCCTGAAAGGACCCACTGTCTACCTGGGCACAAAATAACACACAGCACCCTGCCATCAGCCCTTGACCTTGTGCCTCCTTCCACTGAATGTGATTTAAGAGCGAGATAAGTGTAGGTCAGGGCGTCTGGGGCAGACTTCAAGGGCACCAGGTATGATTGTAATAACGCAGCTGGTGGCTAGGCCTGCTTTATGCGGTCCCGAGAGCAGGCAGGTAGATGGGGGCTCCCGAGGTTTGGGAGGATCTTCAGAGGGCAGCAAAGGACACCAAAACTTGAAAGGACTGGGACATCTGTATGTGAGCAGGGTGCTTCTGCATGAGTGGTACCAGGTCTGCAACAGGGACCACAAGAAGAACCATCTCATCGCAACATCTCTTTGCTCCTCGGGTCTCATACGCCTTTGGGAGGTATATGGGCTTGCAAGGGCTGTACTTTCTTACATGAATTGACACTGGGTCTGTGGAAAGGCTAAGATGGATTCTTAAAAATGTGTGTGTGTATGCATACACGTGCACATCCCTGTGTGTGTATACCACAGCATGTATGTGTAGAGGTCAGAGGACAACCTTAGGTGTTGGGTCTCACATTTCACCTTGTTTGAGGTACGACCTCTTGTTGTTTACTGCTGAGTATACCGGACTAGCTGGCCCCTGGGCTTCTGGGTAATTCTGTCCCTACCCACCATCTCCATACAGGCCCACTGGAATTTTAGACCAGTGCTTATAGGTCCACTTTTGATGGGTTCAGGGCTCCCACTTGGGTCCTTACACTTACATGAAAAATGTTTTGCCCATAAGACCATCTTCCAAACTCCTATGATGACTTTTAATTTCTGGACCAGGTCCTAGGTTCTGGCCTCCCTCATCTCTCCCTCCTGTTGATTTTTTCTTGCTGTTGCTAAGGCTAGCCTCTAATTCCTGGGTTCCAACTATCCTTCTGCCTTAGTCTCATTAGCAGCTGTGACTATAGGCCACACCACATACCCAGCTACTCTGTACCTCTGGAGAGGGAGAGAGAAAGGGGCAGTTGGGGTCAGGGAGTAGGAGATAGGAGACAGAGAGAGACAGAAGTGGGAAAAAGAGAAAACTGAATGGAAAAGGGAGACTCTATGTGTCTTCGTGGTGCTGGGAATTAGTCAGGGTTTCACATGTGTTGGGTAGGTGCTCTCCCACCAAGCTGCATCCATAGCTCAAGAACTTACCTTGTTTAAATGATGCCAGCCTTTCTTGGGTCTGTGAGGAGAATCCTTGTTTCTATGTAGATATCAGTTCACAGCATGTCTCTGTTCTCTTGGAGCATGAATGAGTGAGCAGATGAATAAAAGCCATGTCTCATGGGAAGCTGGGAAGTGGGCAGAGATTTCTAAAGGATGGTTTCCATGGAGTGATTAAGACAAAAACAGAGTCAAGAGTTTCACTTTAAATATAAGAAGAATAAGACAGAATCAAGGAAGGCTTCCTGTCATTTGCTCTGTTTTGGGTCAGAGTGGAACATGCCATGAGCTCATCAGGAATGGAGGATGTCCCCACAGCTGAGAGGAGAGTTATTTGTGGGAGTGAACCCTTGAAAGGATGGGATAGTAAGGATGAGCAAAAGAGGCTGGGAGACTGATCCCCACAACTGTCAGCCTCAGGAACAACACTCATTCACTTCACTTGTATTATTTGATGGTCATTCAGTTTAGCTCCCTCTGTTTATGATTTCACTTAATCCTCAACATTTTCTTTGAGATAGATATTATTGTCCTATCTTCAGTTGAAGAAGCTGAATCTCTGGGCAGTTAAGTGCCTTATTCTAAGTTACACAGCTATAAATGATGCTACCTAGATTCAAGTTTCTGCCTGACTACAGAGTGCCCAGTAGGGATGGACTGTGGATTGGGTGGATAAAAACTGAACCGAATTGCAGGAGCAACAAATGTAGGAAGTTGTATTTCTTGAAGAGGGAAATGTGTGGAGATCAGGAAGCAAGCAGACAGATGTTTGAGGGTGGAGAGCAGGTGCATAGGCTGGGGTTCCTTACCTGGGCAATCAGCTGTTGTTGGTTGTTTTTGCACTTTTGGAGGACCTGCCACCCAGCTCCCAAATAAATCACACACAGAGGCTTATTCTTAATTATAAATGCACAGCCTTAGCTTGGCTTGTTTCTTGCCAGCTTTCCTTAACTTAAATTATCCCATCTGCTGGGATATTTCCTTTTCTTACTTCTGTATATCTTACTTTCACTCTTATTCTGTGGCCCCCTGTGTGTCTGGGTGGCTGGCCCCTGGTGTTCTCTCTCTTCTTTTCTTGTTCCTTCTTCTTCTTTTCCTCCCAGATTCCTCCTTCTATATATTCTCTCTGCCTGCCAGCCCCTCCTATCCTTTCTCCTGCCTCATTATTAACAGTTCAGCTCTTTATTAGACCATCAGGTATTTTAGACAGGCACAGTAACACAGCTTCACAGAGTTAAACAAATGCAACATAAAAGAATACAACATATCTTTGCATCATTAAACAAATGTTCCACAGCATAAACAAAAGTGACACTCCTTAAAATAATATTCCACACCAATCAGCTGTCTTCTGTGGCTATGGGCAGTGTCCATTGAGTTACACATTCGTGGATCCTGAGCCCATGGGTTTGGGTAGTGTGTGCAGTTTGCCCTACCTGCTTTGTATTCTCTTCTGGAGATTTCTACTGTTGGGTCAGTGAATGGAGAAGCCCCTGAAAGATCTGGGACTTCTGGGGTGCTATAGAAAACAGAGCATAGCAGGTGCTGAAGAGTTTGATGTGTAGAAGAAAGTGAGGTGAATGCCCCTCCATTAAGGCAATGTGATGGTTTGAATGAGAATGGCCCCTCTAGGCTCATATATGTAATTACTTAGTCATCAGGGAGTGGTACAACTTGATAGGGATTAGAAAATGCAGTCTCACTGGAGTAGGTATGGTCTTGTTGGAGAAAGTATGTCACTGGGGGTGGACTTTGAGGTTTCAAAGGCTCAAGCCAGGCCCAGTGTCTCTCTCTTCCTGCTGCCTGCAGATTCTGATGTAGACCTTTCAGCTCCTTCTCCAACACCAAGTCTGCCTGGGTGCTGCCATGCTCACTTCCATGATGACAGTGGACTAAACCTCGGAAACTATAAGCCAGCACCAGTTAAATGCTTTCCTTTATAAGAGTTGCTGCGGTCATGGTGTCTCTTCACAGCAATAGAGCACTGACTAAGACAAACAGTGTAGATGAGTAAAAATGCATCAAGGGGTTGGAGATCACCTTTTACATGGTGAGGAGAGTCCTGACTGGGGAATGGTTCCTGACGGCAGAAAGCATCCTCAGGCCTCTGGGCTTTCTGAGGAGTGACTTCCCCTCAGTGGTACCTTAGACATTAAGAGAGAGCCAGGCCTTAGGAAAAGCATAAAAAAGAATAGAACATTTTGAAATACCGTTTACCAAACAGAGAAAAATGATCCACCCTCCCACTGTATCTGAGGTCCCTGTGGGAGATGGTGATGATGTGCAGATCAACAAGAATGCATGGTCCTTGTGGATTTTCAGCCTGGCAAAAGGCATTTGGCAAGCCAAGAACCCTCCCCCGCAAAACCCTCAAGAGTGAAGTGTCTGAGTGTCATTATGACAAGCAATAAGAGGAAAACTATGCTATGAGATACAACTATATAAATGTGTGTGTGAGTGGGGGAGAGAGAGAGCTAGAGCGAGAGCGAGAGAGAGAGAGAGAGAGAGAGAGAGAGAGAGAGAGAGAGAGAGAGAGAGAATGAACAAATCAGTCTAGCCTGACAGGTTAAAGTGTCCCTTCGACAATAGTAACCGAGCCGACTGTAACAAGATATGCTAATCTGAAGAGAGAACATTCCAGATACAAAAGGTTCTGGAGGATACTAAGAATATCATAATTTATCCACCATAGAGCTTATATTAAAAATATGGAGATGTACACGAAGGTGGGCTGGGAGGGACTGGGGCATGGAAGAAGGAGAACAAAAGGTAGGGATTTAAAAGTGCAAGAGATGAGCTAGCCAAGGAACCTATGTTATAGTTGAGAAAGCATGGAGGCCATGTGACGTTCCAAGAGTGTAGCTGGCTTCAGGCTTCCAGCAGGGCCACCAAGGGCGGCTGGTTCCAGTAGCTCTGTGGGTTGAATTCCGTGGCTCCGGAAGCCCCATCTTTTAATACAGAATCATAAAGAAGTTTCAGATGGGGTGTGCTGGTGTTCCTATCCTCTGCTCAAACTCATTCTCTCTATTCTTAATGTTTCTGCTGCTTCATCTTGTTGGTAGTGCTGACTTAGCATCTGTGAGCTGTCGGGGCCAACCCAGAACAACTAGCTTGTGTGTGGCTAAAAGTCAATACACTTACCACAGTTGAATACAGCATGATTGTTGATGTTTGTTTTTACTCTTTTGGGGGGGCCTGTCACCCATCATATATGGAGGCTTATTATTTCTTATGAATACCCAGCCTTAGCTTGGCTTGTTGCTTGCCAGCTTTTTTTAACTTAAATTATCCCATCTACCTTTTGCCTCTGGGCTTTTCCCATTCTCTTATTCTGTAATCTTACTCTTACTCCACAGCTGACTGTGTAGCTGTACCCGATGTCCTCCTCCTTCTCTGGCTACTTGTCCCTCCTCCCAGATTTTTCCTTCTCTATATTCTCTTTGCCTGCCAGCCCCGCCTAACCTTTCTCCTGCCTCGCTATTGGTCGTTCAGTTCTTTATTAGACCATCAGGTGTTTTAGACAGGCACAGTAGCACAGCTTCACAGAGTTAAACAATTGCAACATAAACAAAAGTAACACACCTTAAGATAATATCCTACAGCACATGATTATTCTGGTTTGTATGAGTGTAGGCTGCCTCTGAGACAGTCTACTGAAGTCCGTACATTCTGGTACTTACATCCTTCACAGGCCCCTCTTCTTGAGCCAGTCACTTGCTTCTAACCCATAGGGCCCAGCAACACCAACGGGCCACCCCTTTGATGGTGAAATTACAAAGGACTAATACTTTCCTCTTTACAGTAGAGTCTCTCTGTTGGCTGTCAGGAAGCAAACGGCCTTGTCGGAGAGGCTCACACAGCATAGAACAGAGGAAGGCTGCTAGCCAATGGAAGGACGCAAATCCCACCATCAACCATGAGTGACTGTAGAAACACCGTCTCCACTCTACCTTCAAATGAGAGGCTAGTCAGGTGATGCCTCCACCCTGTAAGATCTAGATGGAGATCCCTGACCCACATGAAGTGAGACAGTAATGCTTTCAGCCATGGTTTGGAGATTGTTTTGGCCATGCTACCACAGATGACTGGTGTGTTAAGTACTTAACATAGATTTGCTATTGGTAGGCCATTACTCAGAAGCTAATGAGCAAGAACTCGTCAACCTGGGCTGCTAATTTAAATGATGTGACCCTTTCCCTGAGGTTCCATGGTGTGCTGTAGCAGATAGTGTTGTTTGGCTAGTGTGTGTTCCTGCACCTAACTGCTCTGATTTTCCCAGGGATCCATCTGTTCTTTATGGGCAGAGTGCTGATAGCAAAACACTTCTGTCCTTTTCTCTGATGGAGCCAGTGATCATGGTGCTCCAGTAACCTCAGCACTGGAGAGGCTAAGGCTGGATAGTCACAAGTTCAAGGCCAGTCTGGAACACAGTTTAAAACAAGACTCCCGGGCTACATAGTAAGAAATTATTTCAAAATAAACAAATCAATAAATATAAATTGATAGATGATAGCTAGATCATTTTTTTTTTAATCTGAGGAGTAGAGAGCCTATCTTCTCCTACCCACACCTCATATATATTTAGGGTTTAACAACAAGAATCCTAGGACTTTAAGCTTTCACGGTGAGCAAACAATAGAGAGGCTGTTTAGTGTAGTGGTGACCTGAGCGGCCTCCTGAGCATAGACTGAGGGATTAGTTGGTATCTCTGCTTCCCATTTTGTCCCTCCGTAGTTCCTTTGGTTTCTGTAACACCCCCAGGTCTCGACACACAGCCCCAGCACACTGTGCAATCAGAACCTTCCGAATTAATGCCCTTCACTCACGTTACATATCCTGGCTTCCCACGGCTTCCTATGGGATCCATAAGTACAATCCTTAGAACCTGCTGGAAGAACTTGTGACTCTCAGGTATGACTAAAATTGTACTTGATAGCAGGTTGCAAAAGCGTTGCTGGAGATTCCAAACAGCTTTTCTTTCTCTTTTTCCTTTTTTCTTCTTTTATTAAAAATAGATTATTTTTTCACATATTATATCCTGGTTACAGTTTCTACTGCCTCTACTCTCCCAGTTCATCCCCACCTCTCCTCCCATCCAGATCCACTCCCTTTCTGTCTCTCATAAGCAAAGAACAGGCTTCTAAAAGGTAATATTAAAATACAACAAAATAAAATATAACAAGATAAAACAAAAACTATCACATTAAAGTTCGAACAGCTCTTCTATGGATTCTAACAGGACTCAACTGAAGGACTATCTACTTATCGGGAATCTATTAATATACTCCCCCAGGAAAATCACTGCTGGTGCACTCATTTAAAAGTGAGAAATTGCAGCCAACCCCAAGGGTTTCTGGGAAACAAAATTTCATGTAACCATACTGGATGACCTTTTCTCTGGCTGTTTGCTCACTTGTGTTGTTGACTCAACTCACACCCCATATGCAAGTCCTGCCAGAGAAGCCATTACAAAGGAGCGGATCCCCAAATACAAAGTGTCACTGGCAGCCTGGGGTGGGGAGGAGGGTGTGGTCCCCAGAGGAATGATGTCATACTCACAAGGTGAGCTTTCAGCTTTCATCAAGATGCCCTCCCTCCCCCTGCCTGTAGTCATGCCTGTTGGTGACCTCTGTGCTTCCCATGCTCCTGTTCTCATTAACACACAAACGTTTACTGCTTTCCAGTCGCAACTGAAAGACTGGATGGCTAAATGGAAAGAAAACGGGATCTTGCCTGAGTCATACCTGGATTACTGCTTTACCTTTAAGGATTATTTTCAAAATGAAGCCATTAGTCCACGCAGATTGTCATATTAATACTTCTGCCAATAAAAGTGGACTGGAAAATATGCTTTCTGTACAGGACTGAGCCAGGAGCTTAGCTGCACAGCCCAGATGGTAGAGACCTCTTCCTAGGCTGACAGACTACATACACAGGGAGAGACAGCCAAATCAAATTTTCTTTATGGAGTCTCTGTGTCAGTGGACTGAGTTCTGTGCACTCAATAATGTGGTGATATATTGTGTCCCCTGATATATTGTGCATCCTAATAAACTTATCTGGGGTCAGAGGACAGAACAGCCACTAGATATAGAGGCCTGAAAATGGTGGCACATGTGCCTTTAATCCTATCACTTGGGAGGCAGAGATCCATCCGGATCTCTGTGAGTTCAAAGCCACACTGGAAACAGCCAGACATGGTGACTTATGCCTTTAATCCCAGGAAGCGATGGCAGAAAACAAAAAGGTATATAAGGCATGAAAACCAGGAACTAGAGCCTAGTTAAGCTTTTAGGCTTTGAGCAGCACAGTTCAGCTGAGATCCATTTGGATGAGGACTCAGAAGCTTCCAGTCTGAGGAAACAGGATCAGCTGAGGAATTGGTGAGGTGAGGTGGCTGTGGCTTGTTCTGCTTCTCTGATCTTCCAGCATTCACCCCAATATCTAGCCCTGGCTTTGTTATTATTAATAAGACCTTTTAAGATTCATGCTACACAATAATGTTTTTGTAGCCATTAGCAGATGATTCTAGAATTGCATGGAATAATATGGAAGCCAATTTCTTGTCTAGAATGTGAGTTGAAAAAGAAAAGACTCTAGGGGCTGGAGAGATGGCTCAGAGGTTAAGAGCACTGACTGCTCTTCCAGAGGTCCTGAGTTAATTCCCAGCAACCACATGGTGGCTCACAACCATCTGTAATGAGATCTGGCGCCCTCTTCTGTATACATAATAAATAAAATAAATCTTTAAAAAAAAAAAAAGACTCTAAAGAGTTTAAGCTTAGGACTTTGGGTTGTCTCAATACAAAGTGTGGATGTTTATTAGAATTAAGTCTGAGAGAATCAGAAGACACAATCAAAGAAGTCTGCAGCTCCCCAAAAGAGTATTTTGAAAATAAAGTTTCCTTCTAACTTTTCAGGCAGGTTTTGGAATTTTTTGTTTTTGTTTTTGTTTGGGATTGTTGTTTGTTTGTTTGTTTAGAGACAGGGTCTCATTATGTAGCCATATCTAGTCTGGAACACACTACATAGCCCAGACTGGTCTCACTGAGATCCACCTGCCTCAGCCTCCCAAATGCTGATATTAAAGGTATGGACCACCATGTCTGGCTCTTTCTAATATCTTTAAGAAACAGAAGGGAGGAGACTGCAGCTGTGAGCTCATCTGAGCACTGAAGGAAAGGAGGGACAGCATAGTCAGCTGACTGACGTGCCTTCGCTAGACCCCTCCAGACACTCCAGTTATAACAGGGCAACAAGCCTGACAGGTGTTTACAAAGTTCTCCTTAATTTGACCCCTCAAATCAGGTAAGAGCTAAATATCTTAAAATCTTGGAGGCAGACACTGAACTAGTCAAACATAAATACATAAATAGATACTGTATTAGATGAAGCTGAATATTAAGCAGAGTTGTGGAAGGAAATAGAAAGAATGAGGGGAAGTGGTTGTGATATTGGCAGAAAGACTGCGGAAATCCTCACTAAGGAGGTGGCATTTGGATAACAGAGGGTGACCCATGTCGTTACCTGGGAAGAACATTCCAAGAAGCATTGCACATATAAAGGCCATAAGGTAGACATAGGCTTGAATGTTCACCAAAGAAGATTGAGAAGTCTGAAAGTCAAGAAAACCAAGAGTACCGTGTTAAAAAGCCAGGGGGAAAAGAAAACACATTTTATGCTCGGGGCATACGTCAACTATCTCAGTGATACTGGCAGGGTAGGAGAATGGAGGACTGAGAACTGACCGTGAGTATAGCAGAATGGAGGCCATCAAGGACCAGGAGCAGAGTCATTTTGGAGCAGAGATAGAGTAGAAATGTGAGAGCAGTAGCTTGATGGGAGGCCAGGAGGACAGACATCAGAAATGATAAAATGAGTGCCTTTGGCATTTTTGCAATGAAGTGAGGGAGGAAAGTGAGATGCCCGCTAAAGTGGGAGTGAGCCCAGGAGTTTTTCCTGGTTTGCGACGGGAGAAATACCGTAATCTCTGTACATACACAGTGACACCTAACAGCCAGGGAGATGCTGATGTGGAAGAAAAGCCACACACCAGCTGGGACAGGGCTCTAGGTCAGCCAAGGTCTAACGCTCTATCACTGAGTCTGCAGTAGCTGGACTGGGGACGATCGACAGGTACGAGAGTGAGCAGGTGTCAGGTGAATTTGGGCAAGTCTTTGTGACTCACCACATCCCAGGGGATAGAACTTCAGTGGAGAAAAGGGAGGGCTAGAGAGGTGGATTGGGAGAGTCTCGGAGAGAAATGACTTGCTATCCCAAGGCACAGGGGTTGTGAACCAGACTCATAAGGTCACAGGTATTTTGCAAGGTTTCTGAGGAGTTGAGCACTAATTACATATATCGTGTGACCTCCCAGATAGAAAATATTTACTATATTCCCTTTTATAGAAATGGCTCATGATCTTCGATAGCTTAGCTCTGGGCACTACAGCAAAATACACTCAAATAATAGATATTTATAGCCAGGTAAGGGGCCTCATACTTATAATCCCAGCATTCATGAGGCTGAGGCGAAGAATTACCGAGAGTTCAAGTTTCAGACCTCTCTGGGAGATATATATCTATATCGATATCAATAGATAGATAGATAGATAGATATCTCACAATCTCTCATTGATGAATTAATTTGTTTCTCATATTTCTAGAGGATAAAAACAAAGTAGGGGAGTAGGGAATGTTTCTTTTCCCCTTTTCTCTTTTTTTCAAACATTAAAAACTTCGTATTCTTTGACAAGTTCATACATGTATATAATATATCCTCGACATCTTCATATGCCATGACCCTCTCTTACCCTCCTCCTACTCCCACTGAACCCCTTCTTCTTCTCAGTAAGTGTCTCTCCTACTTTAACTTGTTTTCTTTTGTTTGTTTGAAATCTACACTAGCATGAGGGGTCATTTCCTTAAGCACAGGCAACTTACCAGTGTTGGTACACCAATGAAAAAATTCTTCCTACCAGCAACCATTAACTGCCAATAACTCCTCAGTGAGGAGCGAGAGCCTCCTGACACCCTCCACCCCCATCCATGATGGGCTATTGATGACTCCATCTTTTGCAGGTCTGGAGCAGGTAACCACAGCTGCAGCAAGTTCATGAGAGCAACAGCCAGGGCATGTCCAGAAGACACTGCTTTACAGCTTTTACATTGTTTCTCTGACTTTTACATTGTTTCTCTGGCTTTTACATTGTTTCTCTGGCTTTTACATTTTGTTTCTGGCCCCTCTTCTACAACATTCCATGAGCCTTGGAGGGAC
>CABHPP010111245.1:0-14230 GCA_902168425.1 Peromyscus attwateri | reverse complement strand
AAAACAGAAATTATGGAAAGAAAATTATAGAACAATAAAAAGGAAAGGCAAATGAAATATGTATGTAACAAAAGCTATTTGGGCGCCTACCCCAAAAAGCTTTCTCCTAGCGTCCAAGGAAGACACTAAAACCAGCAAGGAAATCTACTTATCTGAGGGTATAAGACTAAATCTATGCACACCATGCTCTTTTAGTCCATCTCTTTATTGGTCTATGTAAGCTACCTCATCTCTCTTCTGTTCTCTCTTTGTTCTACTCCTTCTCTAAATCTACTGCTTCTTTTCAGCTCTCATTCTTAGTTCCTCTCTTATCTGACTATCTATACACTTCTAACAGGAGACTCCCTCCTTAAAATCCAAAAAAAATTTCAAAACCCTAAATGTCATAGCACATTCCTAGAATATATGATAAGGAGCAGAGCCATTACCATGGTAATACAAGGTCCCAAGGTCTCAGGACCAGAGGGAGCGGGCTCAATGCCCAGTGCGACAAACTCTGAGACATAGCTTTTTATCAGCAGACTTGGCAAAGTTTTTCTTAGGGTGTTTTGTGGTAGTAACCTTTGTAAGACACCTACAATTCTTACCTTGTGCATAACTGTAAAGTTTTAAACTTATGGTCTATTTACAAAGGTCTTTAGTCTAGTATGAACTTGCTCTGAGGTAAAAATGAGCTAAATGTGTGTAGTTGTGTTAGACTGATGTGAGATTGTTATTTTGTTAGTCTGAGTAAAAGGAACAAAACAGGCTTGTGGGACAAAGGATCTGGCTGTGCAGCATATCCTAGTATATTTTCTATATATCAAAATTATACAGCTAAATTAAAAGTCATCTTCCTGACAACCCACAGATATATGTGCTCATAAGGTTGAGATGTAATCATGAGATTACATACACACACACACACACACACACACACACACACACACATATGTATATATATGTTACATGAAGGTACATGGTAATGGGAGATATCATAGCTGTAATTGCATAAGAAGTTTACATCAAGAAACAGCCAATTCATTTAAAAGGCAATAACACCAACATGCCTTGTGTGATGGCTTAGTCCTCTACTAGAACCCTTGGTTCTGATAGGTTGACCTTTTGAATACTGGTTGTCACCTTCTATATACTCCTATAGCCTTTTGCTACCAGTAGCTCTCAATATGTATGGAAGATTTTATGCATATGCACACACACACACACACACACACACACACACACACACAGAGCAGAAAATAAAGTAGAACTACAATAAACCTATTAGTGGGGAGATAAATGTACCTAGAATGTCTGAATAGTTGTGGAAAGATGGGAATTAAAAGGATTGATAGGACAAATAGGGAAAATACTTACCAAGAAGATGATGATTTAGTTATGTGATTATCAGAATATGATTACAAAATACAAGATGCCTCCCTGTGACACAATGAAGGGGAAGAACAAGAATAAGAATGCATACACTCTGTTCAAGTGAGGAAGAGCTTTGGACACTCATAGAGGCTTTGAGTAATAGGAAGTACAGAAGGAAGGACAATATACTATAAAGAAGAACACAGCTCTGGTTATGATGTTTTATGGATGGGGAGAGAAAGCAGAAACTTCATCCACAAATGTCAGGCAGGCAGCCTTAGTGAGCAGAGAATGTCAGTCCCTCCTTCAAGACAGTCTCACTCAACCCCCAAAGCTGGATATCTAGTGTGAATTTGCAAGAGACAGTGATTCATCTGGTGAGCAGGTCAGCCATGGAAAGGAACATGTTCTCACTCCATATGCCTATGATGACAGTGACTGTGGACATTGCTGAGAAGTTTAATGTTTACAATAGCTATGTTGGTTGCCTATAAGTTAGCAAGTCCAAAATTAATATACCATAGACAGAGATATGGTCAGTAACTGTGGAGGGCACGTAGACCTGGAACAGCAGGTGGCAAGAGGTTCAGCTGAGGCAGTGAAGTGCACAGTGAAAGATGGCACCATTGCAGTGGCTGTCAGCAGATGTCACAGGCCAAATATAACCCTGGGATTGATAGCTCTGAGCATGAAGCCACTAAGTGGATGGTCAATATCGGCAGCCACCTGTCTGTCATTTTATGCTAGAGAGCCCCCAAAGCTCTGAAGCTTCGACTGTCTGCTTGGCATTCACAGCTACATCCCTCATCAATACTTATGAGGTCTTAAAAGTACTGAGATAAGTTTTCTACTCCTGCAGAGCTCAATGCTATAATTACTTCTCAATTTCTCAACACACTATGGGCGTAACCCCCTGGTGCACAGTGGGCACCACAGATGTGATTTGAAGAGAAGCTACCCACAGACTGCAAAGCTCAGTGTTTTTTTGCTGAAGTCCATGGTACGCAAGGAGAGGAAATTGCTAAGGTGAAGACAGTGCTGGTGGGTGTCAAACACTTGTCCAACACAGGCTAAACACCAGCAATGACAGGACCACAGCTCAGCTGGCCTTCCACCACGTGCGCATGTACTTGACACTTGTCAGTTTTCAGGAAGGAAGCTGCTCCAATCTATCCTTCTATTTCCTTCCCTCACTTCCTTCTTTCCTTCTTATCTTGGTTTTGCCCATTTTATTCTTTGTTGTTTGAATATTTTTTTAAATTTAGAAACCTTGTTATAAAAAATTATCAATAAAAATCAAGCAAAAATTAGCCAGATCCAAACTCTATACTCTTTTATTTAATGATTTTGCATCCATCTCTATACCATGTTAAGTCTGTTACTGATTTAGCAGTATCTTTTTTTGTCTATTTTTCATGATTGAGACTGATCAATAAGAAGATCCCCAGATAAAAGTTGAAGAAAGTCTGAACCAATAGATGAGCAAATCACAAGAGAAACACAAGAAGCATGAAGATTGTAGCTCCTCAGCTATCAATTCCAAATACTGAAGTGGATGAAATGCTAGATGAATATTTCAAAGATTCACTGTAAAAATGATCAGTGACCTCAAAGAAAAAACAGCTTAGCAGGTGAATTCAACTCAGACCTCAGAGAAGAAATTTAGCAACACTGAGGAAAATCAGTAAAATTGAGAAAATTCAGCAATGTGGATGGAAAGGTGAGAAACATGGGGGGGGGGACTTAACAAGGAAATTGGAACTTTTGAAAGAGTATATTGAAGAAATATTGCATTCAGACATAAAAACTGTATATAACCCAGAGACCCCTGCACATCAGCGTTTATGGTCAAATTTTCAGCATCACTAGGTAAAATACTCAGCCTAGATGCCCAATAGCAAATGGAAGGATAAAAGAAGTGCAGTGTGTATAGACAATAACATTTTATTCAGGCTGTAAAAAAAAAATGAAACCTTGACATTAGCAGGAAAGTGGAAACCATTATGTTAATTGAAATAAACCACCTCATAAAGACAAATCGCACTTGTTTTCCCCATAAGTGGAAACTGGATCTCTCGCTGTCTCTCTGTGTGTGTATATGCGTGTGTGTGTGTGTGTGTGTGTGTGTGTGTGTGACAGAGAGAGAGAGAGAGAGAGAGAGAGAGAGAGAGAGAGAGAGAGAGAAGAGAAGAGGAGAGGAGGAGAGGAAGTAAAAAGGGGGCCATGAAAAAGGAGGAAGAGATCTTAAGGGAAGAATGGGGGAGGACAGAAGCTATGGGAATCCATGTGATATGAAAGCGGAAGTGGGGCTATTTGGGGTTAACAAGAATGAGTGGGAACTAAAGAGGGCAAAGACGAAGGGGATGGCATAGGAAAAAGCACAGTGACACATGTGTGTGAAAAAGCCGTAATGAATCCAGTTACTTTTATACTACCCTAAACATTAATTTAAAACTGGACTTTAAATCAGAATATTACTGGAGATAAAGAAGTTTTTTACTTAAAAACAAGAGCTTGATTTTTACCAAGGAAAGTATAACTTAGGATTTCTACACACCTGATAAAAATCTCTAATAGCAGACCTTATCAGCCTTTCCTATGATTGACAGATCATGCAGACAAAACACCAGAGAGGATATAGAAGCTGTAGAAAGCACAGAAATCTTGATCGTATGAATGCACACATTTCTTTCTGTCTTCATTTTAATAATATTTAAAGAGATGGAAAGATTAATAATTGGTCATTGTGAAACATATAAATCTATCAAACTATCACACTGTACCCTGTAAATCCGTACTATTAAAACAATGACTTAAAAATATTTTTTGATAGCAGAAATTATAGTCATGAATTGTTGTGCTTGTGTTGTTGCAAGACCCCCAATCAAGACCACCACAGAGCCAATATCCGATGCAAGCACACAGAGGTTTTTTTAATAAAAAAACCTTTTTTAACAAAGCAAGCCCGGTGGCTTGGTCCATATTCCAAACACTGGACATAGTAGGTAGAGGAGGATGGCTCTGAGCACTCACTTGAAGGGTTTTATATAGGAAAGGTTTACATGCTAGAGTTCATTTCTTGGGATTGGATGAGGGGGCCAGGGGTGAGGTAGTTCTTTGAAGTTACTGGCTGAACTATAAGCATGAAGTTACTGATGGCTAACAGGATTCAGGGTATCTACAGAGACATAAATTTTTTACTCCCTATGTCTTGCTTTTGTTGAACCCAGGATATATACATTCAGACTTATTGTTTCAGTCCTATTTTTCCCATAAGTTCAATTTCTGGTCAGTTGTGTCCATTACTCCCCATATCCTGTTTTACCAAGTCCAGAATATATAGATTTATTGTTTCATCCTTATCTTCCCATGAGTTTAATTTCTGGTCAGTTCTAAAACTGCTGGTCAGTTTACCTTTAGAGGAGGTGGGGAGAGCATCTCTTAAGATGGCTACTGATTTTTCCCTTTCAGAATAGTATTTAGAAACATCTGGGTGAGTCTTTACATCATCGAAGAACAGTTAAAACTCAGCAAGACCTAGCTCCCTAACCCAATATTCTCCAAACACAACAGATCTATTCAAATAAGTAAGAATCTTACATAAAACTTTAACATGGCATAGAATAATCTTTTATATTTCCCCATGCAAAATGTTACTGTCCCAATTCAGAACTAGTATGTGAAGGCTTTCATTTGAAAATTAAGAAAAAACAAAACAGTAATACCCATTTCAGTTTACTGAAGGCTATATAGGGGGAACACATTCTACTTTACCCTTCCTCCTAGGGCAAAATCCAGGACTTCAGGCAGAAAGTGCCTGTGAGTGCACAAGCATTTACATCTCCATGCAAGTCAAGGTTAGTCTGCTAAATAGGATTCCCCTCTGGGGTGAGCCTAACAGCTTGAGGCAGGAGACACCCCTTAGCTTTCCTACTAACAAATTTCTAAAGGCAACAAATAGAGAACATTTAGTCATTTGAAACACTTGCTTGAGGTGTTTATGAAAATTAGCTTTAAATTATGTGAAAGCAAGTTTGACTTAACTTCATAATCAAATGCTCTCTAAAAATGTCGATTTCCTTAAGTATGTGAACTTCATTTCTCAGGAACTGCCTTTAAGGCCTTGGGAGAACTGCGTGCATCTTTGTGGTGTGGGAAAGGGTCTTTTCTGTTTGGAATGCAGTGCAGCACACAGTACAGCAACGTAGCCTGCACAGCTGTGAACCTCGGACTCATCAAGGAACTTGAAATCGATCAGTGAAAGATCACAGAGGTAGAAGCTGAATTTTCTGAGTACTTGTACTCTATTCCAACAGAACCTGAAAGTCACCTCTGATGCAGAGGAAGCCACTTCCAGAAGTCAAGGAAAAAGGACTTAAGACTGCTCCCTGGGCTGTAGTGATATTTCTATTATCCTTCTGCAGAATGTAGACAGAATGCTCTTGGAACCAAGGAGATTTAATCCTTGGCTTTTGGTGGTGTGGGATGGAGTGCCATGTCTTTTCCTATTTCTATGTAAAATAGTCAAGTTATTGAAAACTTATCAGTGTACTATTTAAATCATTTCAAAAGCTCATCTCTCATCTAAATTATCTAGGTATCTTCCTTTCTTCCTGCCCTTCACCCTCACACCTCACCTCTATATTTGAATTAACAAAGCCAAACAACTGAAATCAGCCTGTGATTCTATAGGTCAGAACCAATGAGTACACTTTGAACTATTTCAGCCTAAACATGACATATAGTGAGGAGGCAAAGATTATTTTTTTTTTTTAAGGAAGAAAAATACAGAAATCTACAAACACTGTGTGTTTGCACCTTTTGTTACAAAGGTCGTTCTGACGGTGGCATTTCTCCTAAGAGCTTTGAAGCACCTGTCTTCCACAATGGAGTGAAATCGTGCACAGCAAGTGGCTCTGAGCTTTGTGAAGTACACCCTGGGGTAAGGGGAACTAGGCTAGAGGGAGGTGCTACTGATCCCAAGCCTTCTGCAGAAAAATCAAAGATGGTGTCTGCATACATTTGAAACAATATGTTAAAGAGAGTAATGGCCACCAGAATACAATTAATTAAATGTCTAAGAATATCCCTTGGATTTTCTAATAACATCTCACTATAGCCTACCTTAAGCCCTTATTCTCTATTTTGTCATGCTATTTATTTATTTATTTATTTATTTATTTATTTATTTATGCATAAATAAACCCTACTCCTTTATGTGCAGGAAGAGGCTGGGGAAATGAACTACTGTAAGCTATCCCTGGTAGGACAGATGTTTGCCTGAGACACTGAGAACAAACAGGTCATGGACACTTCCCAGAATAATAGACTCAGACGGTAGACTCAAAAGTTTTAAGTAGAAATAAATATAACTAGATCTAGAAAAAATCTTCCTGAGTGAGGTAACCCAGACTCAGAAAGACAAACATGGTATATACCCACTCATAGGAGAATACTAGTTGTGGAACAAGGATGACTGGACGACTACTCACAACACCAGGGAGGCTACCTGGAAAACAGGACCCCAAGAAAGACACAGGGATCGCCCAATGACTGAGAAATGGATGAGATCTACATGAACAGTCTGGACGTGAGTGGGGGTAATGAGGGGCGAGGGGCAAGGGAAAGAGAAGTTGGGGGAGCAGAAGATCCCAACTGGATCAAGAACAGAGAGGGAACACAAGGAATGTTCATGATAAATGAAGACCATATGAGAATAGGAAGAAGCAAAGTGCTAGAGAGGCCCACAGAAATCCACAAAGATGCCCCCACAATAGACTGCTGGCAATAGTCAAGAAATAGCCCGAACTGACCTACCCTGGTGATAGGATGGCCAAACACCCTAATTGTTGTGCTAGAAACCCCATCCAGTGACTGAGGGAACTGGATGCAGATATCCACGGTCAGGCCCCGGGTGGAGCTCCGGGAGTCCAATTGGCAAGAAGGAGGAGGGTTTATGTGAGCAAGAGTTGTTGGGACCAGGGATGGATGGAATACAGGGACGAGTGGCCAAAGGAATGGAAACACATGAACTGTGAACCAATGGCTGAGGGACCCCCAACTGGATCAGGCCCTCTGAATGGGTGAGACAGTTGATTGGCTTGATCTGTTTGGGAGGCATCCAGGCAGTTGGACCGGATGGATGTGCATGAATTGGCTGTTTGAAACCTGGGGCTTAGCAGAGAAGCTTGGCTCAGCCTGGGAGGAGGGGACTAGACCTGCCTGGACTGAGTCCACCAGGTTGATCTCAATCCTCGGGGGAGTCTTTGCCCTGGAGGAGATGGAAGTGGGGGGTGGGCCGGGGGGAGGGGACGGGGTGGGAGGGGGAGAATGGGGGAATCTATGGCTGATTTGTAATGCTGAATTATATTGTAAAATAAAATAAAATAAATAAAAAAAAAGTTTTAAGTAGAAATAAGTATAACTATATGAACTAGTATATGTAATATACTACATAATATAATGTGTACAATATTATGTATTATCTATTACACATGTATATTATATAATATACAATATAGTATATTATATATAGTATATATATAATATACTATATATATACAATGCAATATAATATATTTAATTTAATATAGAAAGCAACTTCAGGAGGAAAGGGCTTATTTCTAAGTATCTTTATATAATATATTAATATATTAATTATATAATAAATAATTAATGGATATATGTTGAAATGAGACTTTTCCTCCTGCAGTTGTATTTAGTCACAGTGGTTTGTCACAGTAATAGAACTACAGCATCTTAATATAATGTCTGTCTTTGTTGGGATGTTATAATCCATGCAACTTGCCTTCAAGTTCAGTTATTCTGTCCTCTACTAGATCAGTTTGGTTAGTGAATTTTCTCCAGAGCTCTTTATTTGAGTTTTTGTGTTTTTTATTTCAGGCATTTCAGCTTGTTTTTTCTTCATTTCTGTATTTTTTTTACTGAAAGTTTCTTTGTATATTTTATTGACTTCTTCATTTCATTCAACTCTTATTTTTGGTTTATTTTTATTTTTGTTTTCATTGCTCCAGAGGGGATAGGACCTGGGAAAATGGAGCTGATGAATGCAGCAGACTAAAGTCTCACACAACAGCCAACTTTATTCAGAGCATCAGACAAATTATATTTTGAGGGTAAAGAAAGGTCATATGTATAAAGTTTACATGAGTTCATGCTGTGTATAATCACAAAGACAAGTCATGCATGACCAAAGAATGTTTTTCCATAGAAGCACACAAAGGACAGTTTAAACATTACCTAAATAACAATATTAAGTGGTAATGGGTAATCTGAAGCAAACCCACTATTATCTGCTAAATCTGGGATGAGCAGGAAAACACATTCCAAGAACAATCTTGTGTTTTGAAGAAACTGAGGTCATGAGACCTTTGTCTTTTTTCTTGGAGTGTTCTCACAAGCACTCAGAATTCCCCCACAATTCCATTGCTGGACCATCTTGCAACATTTCTGTCCTCTGAAATCAATTAAGGAATTTGTTTATCTTTTGAGTTCTTGAAATTTCACTTGATTAATTCTTGCATTGGCCATTATTGAGGTCTCAATAATTTTTTTGAAGCTAAATTGCTTTTGCATTTCTATGTTGAGGTTTATGTACCAGAGGTTATTTTCCTTTTAATCTGCTGTGTTCTTTCAATTGAAGGATTGGCAATATTCTAATGGGATATATTTTGGTAGAGTGCAGGTATATATTTCAAAAGTTATATTCTTAGCTCAGGAGCTTAGCATGCCTGGTGCAGCCTCTATATTGCTCTCAGAGTAGATTATTAACTATGATATGAACCACAAATGCTGGATCTGCCTCTTTGCAAATGTTATATTATCCAGTAGACAACTCTTGGAAGATAAATTAAGAAAGATAATATGGTAGATGTGAGGATTTTATTCATTACTAAGAGTGTGATGTAAATAAGATGAATGAGGTTAGAGACTCATTTTCAGTCAATGTTGAAAAAGATTGTGTGGAGGAAAGAAGCTCAAAGGGGAGGCTATGATATTGTTAGAATCCATATATTTCAGAGATAATTGAAACTATGGAAGGTATAAATATGAGATATTAAAGGGATGGGATAAAGGTGAGAGAAAGATGGAAAGAAGGAAGTAAAAATGAGATGGGAGAGAAAGAATTGTGAATGAAAAGAAGAATTGGATATGCTCACTCTCACATTGGGTGGAGAAGCATACAGAACAGTCTAAAAGCTCAACAGCACAGTATGTAAACAAAAGCAAAATCATCATGAAACATACATGCATGAAAGGAGACTGAAAAATATGTAACTGGCTAGAATTACTACTCAGTGGATAAAGCCCTCATGACCCAATCATGAGGACCAGAGTTCAAATCCCCAGAACTCATGCAAATGCCAGGCAATTGTTGAAGCCTATCTGTAATTTCTACCTTGGAAGATGTAAAGAAGTAATCATCCATGCACCAACTGGCAAGATAAACCAGCCTGATTAACAAGCTCTGGGCCTGACTGAGTGACTTTGAATCAAAAGAATAAGGTGAAAGTGCTATTGAGGAAAATTCCTGACTTCAACCACTGGCTTTCATATGCACGTGCACACATGTACATATATAACTCACACATGTATGTGCCTATATATACATACACACACATGCACATAGTAACACATACAACATAAATACTATCCCAATGAATAGGCCTTCCAAGACCCTTCTGATCACCTAGAACAGGGTAAGTGTGCTTCTATCCAGTATATGTAATATCACTGACCCCTGCCAAAACACCCCCTGTTAAAATGACAGGAATTTACCCAGAGCAGGGGCACATTTATTAACTTAGTCACAGATGAAGAACATCACCTACTCCACATCTTTGGTTTAATGTCATTTTTTTCTCAATTAAAAGTAAATTAACCATTATTTCTAAATCTTTCCAAGATCATTGCAAAAAGTAGAAATGAACATTCTTGTTTTTCAGATGAGAGTTGGTTTTTCACTATTAGAATATCTTTCCCTATAATATTTCAAATCAAGTTCATTAACCCTTGTGCAGTAAAAATCCAAGAGGTGACTCTCAGGGCTTGCCTATTTATATTCTCTATACTATTTTATCTTTCTAGACACAGTAATGACTTCGCTTTTATGAACAAATACATGCTATCAACACCAACGGCCACTCAGACATACATATCTTATACTTAGTAAGTAAATCTTAACACACACAGTCTCCTCTCCTCGGAGATTTAAATTTCTTGGTCTCAGATTCTTCGAAGGACCACCATCCCTCTTTCCTTCTAGAATGAATCATTATTCCCAAGCACTCATGGAACTTCCACTGTTACTTGGATGAGGGCTGGTGACAGACAAGAATCTATTTTGCATCTGTAATTTACGATTTAGTTTTCCTTTGCAAATTAGGACACTAAGCAGTTCCTTAGTTATGTGCTCCTTCCTAAGCCACACATCGAGTTGTTTTCTGCTTTGTCTTCTCTGAGCCAAGCTTTTAGCTTATTTTATGATTTTGCTTGAGAGCACAGCCATTGAAATATCTTTACAATACATGTGTCATTTCAGAAATATCATAGAGTCAAGTGGAATTATTCCTTTTTCAAGTTCAAGTTGTTAAGGCAATGAATACTTTTAAATATTGCCAGATATACCCATTTGTTACTGAAATGTGAAGCATCAGCTATTTTTTTTATTCCATGTCAGAGATAAAGATCATGAAAGAAGATAAAACAAGAACTATAGCAAAATTCAGGATTCAAAACAATGTGCAAAATAAGTGATTCATCAGGAAAATAGGGTACATGAAATCATTCATGCAG
This sequence comes from Peromyscus attwateri, assembly GCA_902168425.1. Taxonomy (NCBI): domain Eukaryota; kingdom Metazoa; phylum Chordata; class Mammalia; order Rodentia; family Cricetidae; genus Peromyscus; species Peromyscus attwateri. The sequence continues at coordinate 3,061 of CABHPP010111245.1, read as the reverse complement.
AATGATGATTTTGATCTCTTCTAGGTCACAAAATACTGTAAGAAGCTTGAACTTCCATATGAAACCACACTTGAATTCTAGGGATGTCAGACTAGCAAGAACAACCAAATTTTCTGACTTTTTTTTTTGGTAAGGAAATATCTAAGCCAAAGCACTTACACAGCCTTTTTCTTAAGCAAGTTTTCCTGAAATACAGCCCTTTTGCTATTCCTGGGTCAGCTCTTTCTCTTTTCTCATGTGTTTAGTATATTGCTGAGCATGTGCTAGCTGCCTGTGACTTGGGGAACTTGTATTGTTGACACTGAGAAATGTATCGGCTCTTAGTTTCCATGGCACAATTAAACATTAAGGAAAATAATTACTACTGGTGGTTCTTAGCACTGTGGAATAAAGAAGATGAAATGTGGAGCAGTTGCATACAACATACAATTTCACAGTAGGCCTCTTATAAGTTGGGTTCCTTTCTTCTAGGGACAGAGAGGTAATAAACTGTATGCTCAATTTGAACACTTGCTGTCATGTTTCTGAATATTAAGGTGACCTAAGTGACTGCTATGCTCAAATGAAAATCACTAGTGTGAAAGCTTCAGAACTAGGAAATGAAGAACAACTTGACCAGTGTCTCCTGAGAGGTCAGCATGCTTATCTCCATAGCCAAGTCACTCTTATTGGCCACAGATGAAGTGAACAGACATAATTCCAGAAGGCAAATCCATTTTAGACTCTATTGAAGAGTTTGAGAAATAGCTTTGTAGACTGAACAGGTAACCCTGGCTCAGAAGTTCAAGCCCATTTATTATCTTTTGTTTCCAATTTCATCTTCTCCCACTCATGGAACTCATTGTGTAGAGACAGATTATGAATTCTATAGGCTTCTGAGCTACATCTAGATCTATGCTTCCTTATAGTTTTTATGTATTTGTGAGTTTGTGGTGTGTGTGTGTGTGTGTGTGTGTGTGTGTGTGTGTGTTTGTGTGTGTGTATGAGAGGGAGAGAGAGAGAGAGAGAGAGAGAGAGAGAGAGAGAGAGAGAGAGAGAGCACATGGAGGCCCAAAGACTGGTGTTGGGAATCATCTTTAATCATTCTTCCCTCTTATTCATTGAGATAGGGTCTATGAGGTAAACCCTGAGCTTACCGGTACCTATGACTAGCATACCTAGCCAGCTTGCTCTGGGAATTTCCTGTCTCTGCCTTTGAAGGCTAGAATTAGAGGTAAGCTGCAACATTCATCCATGTTAACAAGTGAATTGAGAACCCATGTTATGGACATTTTAATTTCATTTTAGTTGTGAATAATATTTCCTTTTAATCTATGTTATATTTTGTTTACTCCTTAACTATTCCATTGATGGATATTGGGGTTGGTCAGATTTTTGGTTAATTTGTATACTTTTGATCATGGATGTTTCTATAAATTTTAAGATTTTTGTTTATATACATTTTGGGTAGTCTATGCTTATTACACTTTTGTGTAAATCTTGGGATAGACCTGATAATTTGTTAAAAGAAGTCAAATATGATTCTGAAGGTGGACATGTTGTTTTTGTGAATCAATTTTTATACTATTCTCATCCTAATATTCTTCCAATCCATGAAGACTGGATACCATTTCATTTACTTAGGTATTTATTACAGTGATGTTTCAATCTTCACTACACTAATTTCTTATTCCTTTTATTAAGTTTAAGTCTCTTTATTTTATTCTTTTTTGATTCTATGATAAGTAGAATTTGAAATCAGTTTTAAATTACAAATTTTATAATTTATATTTGTAGATTTTGGCTTTAGTTTTATAGATATTTTGCTAGTATGTGAACATAAAATTAGTTTATAATATAATGACTTTTCAATCTAAATGTATTCATATATTAGCTCCAAGAGTATCTGTATTTCTGAAGATTTTCTATAAATGAGATATGTCATCTACAAATTAAAGAGATTTGTTTCTTCTTTTAAGTTGGATAATTTTTATTTTTCTTTCTCTCCTAATTTCACTGGTTAAATCATCCAATGCAGTGATTAATAAATGTGACAAAGAGCAGAGATTCTGTCTCATTCATGTTTGGGTGCCACTTCTTAAAAATCAAAACATATAGCTGCATAGCCTACAAACTGTTTTGAACTGGTTGCTGTTAAGCTTCTCTTTATATTTTAAATTATGAATTCAGACACTGACAGGTATTGATAGCACCAATAGAAATGTGAAAAAAGCAAGAAACCTGTTTTTAAAAACAAACTCACTGCTTCATTCATAAACTCATAGCAGTTGGGACAGTGTACAACAACACCCGAGTAACCTCAAGACTGAAAAATCAAGGAATGAAAAGGGAAGTTGACCATGAAGTCTTATCCCTAGCTAAGGAAATATCAACAATGAATAGCTAATGGGAGTTGGAGAGTCAGTTTTCTCTAAGGTCCCTAGTGGGTCAATCATGTTCCAGGAGACGGCCCCTCATTTGGAATATATGGGTGGCACAAATTGAACTCCATGGGGCACTGTATAAACAAAAGAGGGCATGAAATTGTGGGAGAATATATGCAGAAGGGTCTTGTGATGCATGATCCAAATTAGTCTTAACAGTAAAAACCCAGAGTCAGATACTAGGGTGAAAGCTGAAAGATTAGAGAAGCAGAGGAGCCATAATCACTTCTTACCTCTATGAAATCTCAGACTGAATGGGGGGCATCCTATCTCCATGAATCTTCAGAATGAATGGGCCCAAGATTCTATCTCCATCCACTTTATATTCCTGTTTCCACCTCCCTAGTGCTGAGATTAAAGACATGAGCCTCCCATGTTCTAGGATCCAAGCCTTGAGCCTCCCATGTGCTAAGATCAAAGGATTGAGCCTCTCATGTGCTGGGATCAAAGGCTTGAGTAATATAGAAATATAGGATATAGATATGATAGGATAAAAGGGTAGATTATTGAATTTACTTTTAAAGAGCAACAACCTGCTTAAAATATTTTACATTGCTATGTATTTTAGTTTATTGATACAAATTTAAGGTCAATTTTGTTAAATTGTATGTACATATTTATTCTTGTTTAAGGTATTA
>CABHPP010111244.1:0-18572 GCA_902168425.1 Peromyscus attwateri | reverse complement strand
ATATATATATATATGGTTTTTCGAAACAGGGTTTCTTTGTGTAGCTTTGTGCCTTTCCTGGAGCTCACTTGGTAGCCCAGGCTGGCCTCGAACTCATAGAGATCTGCCTGCCTCTGCCTCCCGAGTGCTGGGATTAAAGTCGTGCGCCACCAAAGCCCAGCTTAACCTTATATTTTATGATATATTATATAATCTTCAGTAAGGTAACCACTAGCCACAGGTGGCTATTATGAACATGAAATATGGCTAGTTAGAATTAAAATATTGCCAAAAACGTGAAAACAGGCTGAATTTTGATGACTCATTATGAAAAAATAGTGTAAAATATTTAGCAGTTAGTATAAAATATTTAGCAGTTTTGTATAATATTTTAAGTATACTAAAATAAATAGCATTAAAATTAAATATACCTACTTTTGTTTACTTTTTATTATGGCTATCAGAAATAGTGGTTGATGGCTATTGTTTCTGTTGGTTTTCCTACACAATGGCCCTGGAATAAAGCAGTGGTTTTCACCTAAGGCTGATTCTGCCCCCTGGGGCCATTTGGCAATGTCTGAAGATACTTTGTTTGCACAGATGTGGGGCAGTGCTACTTGTATATAGTGGGTAAAAGCAAGGTATACTTCTAAATCTCCCTAACAAAGAGTTACCCAACTCAAAATGCCAATAGTGCCGAGAGTAAGCGATCGCCGTATGGAAAAATGGTTAATGGTTAAAAGCAGACAAGCTGGATTAAATACCACTCACTAGCTGTGCAACTTTGGACAAACTGCCTAGCCTCTCTTTGACTTCTGATCACCATCTGTACAGTGCAGTAACGACGGTAGAGACGGCAGCACATCCCCACAGAGCTGTGACAGGACAGGCACACAGAACCTGCTCAGTAAGGATTGCTTATGAGGATGTAAAAGCTCTTATTAGGACTGGAGAGATGTCTCCGTTGCAAGGACCACTTACTGCTCTTCCAGAAGACCCAAGTTCAGTCCCCAGCACTCACATCAGGTGGTTTACAACTATCTGTAACCCCAGCACCAGGGTACCCGATACCCTCTCTTCCGGCTTCCACATGTATCAGCGCCCACATGCACATACCTACCCCTCTTTCGTGCCCATACCCCGCATAAACAATTTAAAATAGTAAAAATAATTTTAAAATGCCTTTATTTACCCATTGCCTCTTTGTTTCATGAACTCTTACTCTGATTTTGTTATGTTTATCTCACTGGGTTTACTAGAGCTGTTATTATGTTGCTTTATTTGTATAAACTTGAACATGTTTGTAAATTGGGAAAATACAGTTGTCGTCCATCTTTCAGAAGTTGTAGACACAAATGGATGTTATTCCATAACATTATTCACATACAGCACAGCAGTGGACCTTTCTCTTCGATGGAAAGTTTCACCCAGGCTCTCCTTAAAGTGGGAAGAAGGCCCGCCCTCTCTGGCGAGTGGGCATCGTGTCCATGCCCTGCCAGTACTTACAGATGGAAGCAGAAGTCCCAGGCGGTGTCATTGTTAACAGTTGGAATGCGGATGGGGTGGGCTTGCATCTTCCTACCAAGAATCACAAGTGAGGTCAGCTTTCGGGGAAAGGGCTTGGACGTTGGTTATATTTTCCCTCTGCTAGATCCTACTAACTGTAAATCCAAACTACTAAATACGAATCTACAGGTAGATTATGCAGACCCCCATTTGGGAACTCCAAAGAAAACGAAATTGAAGGTGCTCATCAGAGTTACATTTCTTTTTCCTAATTTCTGCTCTATAACATGCCTCCAAAGTTCTTTTGAAAACATTTCCTACATGACACGTCTTTTACATGTACTGGGTCATCCAAACTATGGTGACCTCTTCAACTCAAATACTGTTTGGCAGCGCTAAGGGAAAGCGAAACCAAAAAGTCATCAGTTTTCATCAGTACAGCCTAAAGTGTTTTGGTTAATCTTCCCCTTTCCAGGATCCATGCCACTATTTAATAGAAAGTTCTAGTTAAGAGGCTAAAACTCACGTGCCTACTTAGGCTGCTGCTGTTAGCTGTCGACGAAAGCGGACCTCGTGGGAGGGTGGGGGGAGTGGTTGATAAATAATTTGTAAAATGCATTTCTCAAGGCTATCCCTAACCCTTAAATGCACACACACACACACACACACACACACACACACACACACACACACACACTTCACTGAACAGTGACACCCTCCAAATCGCTCCCTGAAGAATACTGCGGTCGCTTTCCTTGACCCAGGCTCCAGAACACTCCACTACACACACAAGGCATGGGCAGAAGGACTAACTGGCCTTTCTAAGCAATCCTACACGCCGTTCCCATGCAGTTACACAGAGCCCTGAATTAGGACCTGGCACTTGGCTCCCCCGGGGACAAATCTCTTGCTGTTTCTCCGCGGGGTTTTCTACTGTTGCTTCCTAGACGTGGACCCTCTCGGGGACTTGGCCCCATCTTTCCCGCCTGGGTTCAGAAGCCCTACACTGGAAGCTGGTGAGCACCTTTGGCTCCCCCGACCCGGAAATGCCTTCCTGGCTTCCCTCACCTGGCTAAGCAGTTAGGATCTCTGCTGCCTCCTGTCAGTGTCCCCGCCAGCCAGGCCCTGTCCTGAAGCAAGGAAGCTAAGCTTCTGAACTTGGAGACAATGCGTTGTCATGGGGACGGACACCTCTTAGCGATGACACCAGAAGCCATGGCAACGCGGTATACTTCCGGCCTGCAGCTTCCAGGGCACAGGCTACCTTTCCAGGGTCACTCTGGAGTGAAGCCTTGCTGCTGTGAACGGTCCTGTGGTGCCTGTCGCACAGGGACATGACTTCTCGAAGACAAAGGAAGAAAGGATACATCCCTTGGAAGAAAGGAAGGCGCTCCAGGGCTCAGGAGCCTGATAGTTTTAAAACTGCTATGTCTACGGGTATTTTCAGCTATGATCCTTGGCTAGTCAGTCCAGCCTTTTCCTGAAGGACCCTGAACTCCATCAGTCCTTGGTGTTCTGGGTCTCTAGACCTCGGACAACAGACTCCTGTAGCTACTGGCGGTGTTTGGGTCCTCTGTGCTACCTCTCTGCATAAGGTTGGAGTCAGGCTTGTTGAAGAAAACAGTGCAGGAAGTAAAGATTTAGGAATAGCCCAGTAGCTGTCAAATGGTTACATTTCAGGGAGAAAGACACATTCAGCAAACACCACATAGCTCTAAATCATGCAGCTTTGTCCCACAAGGTCACAAAGCATACAGCAGCACTACAAAGATGTGGCATATGTTTGAAAGTGATAGAATGAACCCTACTATGCACTGGGCCCTTGACAACTGAACAGGTAAGTCCCTCCTGTTTTAAAAAGAAAGGAGATTCTGTATGCTTTGCATTCTTACCCATCCAGGGTGGAAATTTATCATTGACACTAGAATGTCAAGAAAGCCCTTTCAAAGTTGGGGGATTTAAATGGGCTTTCTTTCACAGAGAATAAAAGCTAGATGGTCTGTAAACACAAAGTTTACATCTGTACCCTCAAGCCCCTGAGCCCAACATTTAGAAAGATCCCACTGTGCCTGTTCTCTGGTTCCTAAGAGAACCTTCAGCATGAAACACTGGTCAGAGTGATAAACTTGGTTTCAAGATTGTCAGGGTTGCAGTTTTGACTCTGGCTTGGTGTGACGCCCTGTGGGTATCAATTTTCTTGACTACACTATAAGTGTCTATGTACCCCTTGCTCTCCACAGTTTCTCTGGCTCTAGAATTCTGTGAGGATTTTTTGTGGCCCCATGGCTGATATTTGACATTTATGGGGATTAAAAGAATCTAATACTTATTTCCCTTAATAACGTTGGGCACCATCAATTGGGAATGTTTTAGTGTTTTTAGGATACTAAAAAAAAATTGTTGCTAAGCCCAATCATGTTAATGTGGTAGCAGAACTGACACTGAATTCCCCTTCCTAAAGCTGACACTGATTCTACCTCCATTTGATTAGTCCTGAGCAGAAAGCAAGCTGCTCTCCTCTGTAAAGTTATAAGGCAAACTCAGACAACCTTTCAGCCTCAATGTTCCAAATCTCTGATACTTTTTCTTCCCATGCCATCTTAACCCTGTCCCTCCAATGTGAATTTTAGTAATAATGTGCGACTTAGGTTTCTTTGCTAACTCTGGAATGTCATTAGTCTCCACAGTTAGTTCTTGTGTGCCCACTCACGTTCTCTCCCTTAGTCCCAAGGTAGATGCCAACACTCTCAGGACTTCAGAGGGAGAAGCAGGATTGAAGCAAAATTTGAGGACAGCTTGGGCTACGCAGCAAGTATCGCATTAGCCAGGGGTACATTGTAAGACCTTGTCTCCATTTATGAAAGGAAAAAGAAAGAAAGCTAGAGAGAAAGCATGTGTAGAGACTTCGTAGAGAAAAGAAAGTGTATGTAGAGAGCTCTTTGAGCTTTTATGACCCAAATCTAATGTGATTACCTTCAAAGGGTTCCAATCCTAGAAACTATGAAATATAAGAACAAGAAAATCCAAACAAGTATTTTTGGAAGTTTTTTTTTTTTTCCTCTCTGGACAGAATTAGATGTACTCCTAGTTAGATTCAGCTGTCGGCTTGACACTGCCCAGTTATGTCAAGAAGTTTCAATCCAAGGATTGCCTCCATCAGATTGGCCCGTGGAGCACTTTCTCAATTGCTAATTGATGTGGGAGGGCCTAACCGAGTATGGATGGTACCATCCCTGGGCAGATGGGCCTGGGCCACCTAAGAAATGTAGCTGGACACGAGCCTGGGAGCAAGCCAATAAGCAACATCCCTCCACGGTTTCTGCTTCAGTTTCCTGCCCTGGCTGAGCTCCTGCCATGACTTTTCCCCAGTGATGGACTGTTTGCTGTCAGATGAAACAAACCCTTTCCTCTCCAAGTTGCTTTTGGTTATGTTGCTTATTACAGCAACAAAATGCGAACCGTTAGTCCTGATGTCTTCTGTCTTGGTCAGTGCTCTGTTGCTGTGAAGAGACACCATGACCTCGGCAACTCTTATAAAGGGAAGCATTGCATTGAGGCTTGCTTACACTTTCAGGGGTTTAGTCCATTGTTACCATGGCGGGGAGCATGGTGGCATGCGGGCAGACACGGTGCTGGAGAAGTAGCTGAGAGTTCTACATCCGGATCCTCAGGAGCAGGAAAAGAGAGACAGGGCCTGGCTTGGGCTCTTAAAACCTCAAAACCCAACAATAGTGACACACTTCCTCCAATAAAGCACACCTCTTAATCCTTTCAAATAGTACCACTCCCTGCTAGCCAAGCATTCAAACTATGAGCCCATGGGGGCCATTCTTATTCAAACCACCACTCCTTAGTTCACTCTCAGCTTCCACATTTATCCTGCCCCGCAATCTCATCACAGCACTAACCTTACCTTATTAGCACTTTGTGTTTGCTTGTAAGTTTCCTAGACTATGGATCCATCCAGCTGCCTCAACATACATATCTACTGAATGTGCACGTGTGTACCAGATGCCTGTTATTTGAAGCACTGACAGAATGTGTCAGTTCATGTGGTGATAATGTGTTCCCCAAAATATAGTGCACCCTAATAAACTTATCTGGGGTCAGAGAACAGAAGAGCCACAATATTAAACATAGAGGTTAGGCAGTGGTAGCACACGCCTTTAATACAAGGATTCCAAAGGCAGAGATCCCTCTGGATCTCTGTGAGTTCAAAGCCACACTGGAAACAGCCAGACATGGTTGACACACGCCTTTAATCCCAGGAAGTGATGGCAGGAAGCAGAAAGGTATATAAGGCGTGAGGACCAGGAACTAGAGCTGGTTAAGCTTTTAGGCTTTTGAGCAGCAATTCAACTGAGATCCATTTGGATGAGGACACAGAAGCTTCCAGTCTGAGGAAACAGGATCAGCTGAGGAACTGGCAAGGTGAGGAAGCTGTGCCTTGTTCTGCTTCTCTGATCTTCCAGCATTGACCCCAGTACCTGGCTCCAGGTTTGATTTTATTAATAAGACCTTTTAAGATTCGTGCTACAAGTCCGTATTCTGTTTTTGTGACAAAATAACTGAGAAAATAAGCTTGAAAAATTTGGTTCAGTTCATGTTTCCTTGGCCTAGTTGTTTTGGGGTCTATGGCGAGGCAGAACCTCATGGCGTGGAACATTTGGCAGGTGAAGTGTTTCCCTATGGCAAATAAGTAGAGAGAGAGAAGAGAAGGAAAGGGAAAGAGGGAGGGAAAAAGAGATCAAATATGAATCCTAGTATATCTTGAAGAGCATGCTCCAAAGGACCCACTTCCTTCAACTAGACCCTATTGCCTGAGGCTGCTACCACCTCTGAGTATTGCCATCAGCAATATCAAGATATATATTGATATAAAGATATCAAGCCTTTAATAAATGAGGCCTTCGGGAGAAACTTAAGATTGAGACCATAACTGGAAGCAAAGCTGAATATCAAATATTTGTTTTCCTGGAACTCAGAAAACGGAAAAAAAAAAAAAAGTATGGTTGCTATGAATAATAGTGTTTCTGAAAATTAGAAAAGAAGTCACATAATTTAGGTAGTACAAAGCAACATTATATGAATTACTGGTGAAAAAGCCTCTTGTAAAAAGGCTAAACCCCCTTCTAGAGGGCAGGCAGGATTGGAAGACTCCCTCAAGTATTCACTCAGCTGACTGAATCATTTCACAGGCAAGTGACAGAAAGGACGGAAGGCAGGTGAGGAACCTAATGTGGAAAGGGTGACTCCATCTTGTATAGTGTAGTAGAGTAGGGCTTCTCTGACAAGATCGTATCTAAACGGACCTCCAAGAAATGAGCAAATTAACGTGAATAGAATATTCTCGTATGTTGTTTTAGTTACTTCTTGTAGTTGTGACAAAAAAGTAACTAATGGAAGAGTTGACTTTGGCTTACAGTTCCAGAGGATTAGAGTCCACAGTGATGGGGATGGTAATGGCAACAGGTTGGGCAGAAACAGGAAGCTAGCTGATCACATTTTTGCTAGCACCAGGAAAACAGAAAACTGAAATGAGCAGAGGCTATAAACACTCGGTGTGATGGACTTGCTCCAGTAAGGCTTCGTGTCCTTAAAGGCTTCACAACTTCCCCAAACAGGGCCAGCTGGGGAGCAAGTGTTCAAATACCTGAGCCTAGGAAGAAACATTTCTCATTCACACCACTACACACACGAACAGCAAACAGCATTAGTGTAAGGGTTCTGAAGCAGAGCTAGCTTCACGAGACCAAGCAACAGCAAACAGCAATCAAAAGAAACTGGAGACAGAGTCTGGATGAGGACAGTTAACAGGGCAACAAGGCCTTCTGGGCAGTCCTTCCACCTGCCTAGTGACTCCTCAATACCTACAAAGTGACAGGGCCAATTAGATGAACCTTGCGAGCAGGGTGTTCATTATCAAGAATATTTAATATATGCAGTCATGTATAAGGACTGTTATCAGTTTCCTATAGTTTCTGTAACAAGCTAATTGGCTTAAAGTTTGAAGAGACAAATTTGTGTTACTGGGCAAGAATGCACAGAAGACAGCCTACTTAGCTATTTCTTCTTTCCTGCTGCTTTCAAAGCCATTGAGGAAGTGTGCTTAAGTTCCCCTTAATTCCTGTTCTTTCCTCCACTCTAGAGGACACCTGTTGAGCTGGCATGATGTAGCTCACAGGGTAAAGGTGCTTGCTGCCACGCCTGACAACATGAGTTCAGCTCTAAGGACCAACATGATCAAAGGAGAGAACAGAGTCCAGAGAACACAAATTGTGCACTGACTTCCACATGTTGCCCTGTGGCACATATGCTCACACATATATGTACACATACTCAAACACAAATAAATAAATGCAATCAAAATACTTCTAGAAGTTCCGGTGTTAGAGTAGGCCCATCCTAATGATCATCCAGGACAATCTTAAGGTCAGTTGATCAGCAATTTGAATTATCCCTTTCCCTGTATATAACAACTTATTCATATAGGTTCTGTCTTAGTTAGGATTTCTATTGCTGCGAAGAGACACTATGACCAAAGCAACTCTTATAAAGGAAAACATTTAATTGGGGCTGGCTTACAGTTTCCAAAGTTTCGTCCATTACCATCATGGCAGGTAGCAAGGCAGCATGCAGGCAGGCATGGTGCTAAACAGGTAGCTGACAGTTCTACATCTTGATCCGCAGGCAACAGGAAGTGAAACTGTTTCACTTGGTGTAGCTTGAGCATAGGAGTCCGCAAAGCCCTCCCCCACAGTAACACACTCCGCCAACAAGGCCACACCTCTCCACACCTCCCTAATAGTGCCACTCCCTATGGGGGCCATTTTCTTTCAAACCAACACGTTCCAAAGTTTGCTTGTTGAAAGAGACCTCTTGGGAAGAGAAAACTTACTCTGCCTACCAGAGTGTTTGACTGAAATGCACAGCTTCTAAAACTTCTGGAGGGAACACGCAGGGAAGCCCTTACTACCCACCTTTTCTAGCTATTCATTTCTGGCTGTGGCCTGCTCTTTACTCTTCCCCACACATCCGGTACAATCTGGTACACAGTAAATTCTTCACTGCATTTTCTGCCTCTTTAAGGGCCTGGCTTATAGTAAAAGTGAAGGAATCTCTCTTCATTCCTTCTCACACCCATCTCTTGGGATGTAAGTCCTTGTGGAAGTCTTTCCATAGCCTGGAACCCATATTCCTTAGCTGTTTTCAAAGACCATTTGTGGTGACATTGTAAGAGCTCATCTTGTTCTTTTTTTCCCCCTCCAGTCTTCCATGTCCTCCCATAACGCTCCATAGTTCTCAGCCCTGAGCTGCTGGCCAGCAATCTCCTGCTTCTCCAGTCTACTGCCCTTTCCAGCTCTTTGTCTTGTACGCAGTCTGCTTTGTAACTTTGCTCAGAAAGTATTACCTCCATCATTGTTGGACAGTGTTTCTGCTGCTGTCAGCACCCAGCATTCCAGAGTTGTCACAATGCAAAAAGCTGGGCTTCAACATGTTTTGGGAGCGTTCTCCCCCATAATGTATAGTGTTTATCTTACGATGAGTGGGTTTAGTTATTGAGGGCTCTGGAGCCTGTCTTCACAAAGTTTATATAACAACAGATATTCTATGATTCATCCACTATGAAAGACAAGGCTATTCTTTCTCACTAATATGATGATGTCAACAATACTTTATTCTCCATATTGCCTGAATCGTGATGGGAGGGTAGTGTAAAAATGGTCAATTTAAAAAGTACCTGAAAAGTCCTCACTTATGAATGCATTTATACACAGCTTAGCTGTCACACCATTTTTTTTAGCCACAAAGTATTTACAGATGAAAGACTCACCACCAAGGAACAAGTTAACTAAATCGAAGCACTGTGAAATGCTGTCCTGCAGTTAAAAAGAGTCTCCACATCACAATGCATTCCTACATAAGACTGTCTCAGGTGACCCATTTAATAGCTGTGGTTTCTGGAGAGGTTAACTAAGGGCTGGGGGCAAGAAGGGAAAGGTCTGTTTTCAGTTTACTTAATTCATCCTAGTTCTAGCCTGACATCTAACCACGGAAGGACGTATCCCATCCAGTAATCTGTCCCCATGATGTCATCCTCTGGGTTGGTGGATTGGCTCTAGGGATGTCAACTGTTTCCTTGGGGAACATGCACTTGATTTAAAATAGAAACAACCCCTTTCCCTTTACATTTTATTTCTTTTTTCTTTTGGGGGGTGATGGTGGTAATGGAGGAGGAAAACATTAAAGGTTCAAGTAAGTAAATGAGTATCACACACCTGCTTCTCTTGAAATCAGGTTTCAATGTATAATATAAGGTACTAATAACAGATGATGGAGAGATGGAAGGCTCCAGCCATAAGTGGACGAAATGGTGGTGATATTATGGTAAATAATGCCACTACTTAAGCAAGTGCACCCAATTAGTTCCCATTCGATATTTTATAATTATAACGTAAGTCCTGGTCCCACAAGAGGGTTTTGTGTTTGTGTGTTTTCTTTTAGAGACAGAATCTCTCATTATATAATTCAGGATAGCATTCATTTGTACCCCTGATCTTCCTGCCTCCACCCCCTGAGCCCCAGGAGAGCTCCCCATCCCCCAGGATTGAATTATCCTTATTAATAGAATAGGAATATGTATTTACTTTTTTTTTAATTAAAGAAGACAGAAGCAGGGGAAAATCCAGTATAGGATTCCAACCAGAAAGCTTGCGGTTCAAATGACAGGTACTTTCAAATTAAAGAAATATGACACAAAATGCCCAACATGGCCTCAATGGAAGAGCTCAGGTTGAACCCAAGAGCCTGTGGGTAGGATGATGTATTCTTATGGGATATAGTGGGGACAGCTCCCATTGGCCAAGGATAGAGCAGGATGTAAAATCTGTCACGCTGAAGTGCTACTAACCCATCAACTGAAGCCACAGATCTGCTCACAAACACACCACACATCAGCAAAAGGGATGCAAAATGAACCAAGTTTATTTTCTGCAATAGTTTCTGTAAATTACAAAGATAAAAATGCTAAACTACAGCATATATCTTTTCAATATTTAACCAGAATACTTGTAATAAATATGCATCCTGAAACAAGAAAAAGGCTACACTTTGTCAGGCATCCTACCAAATGTCTCAAGTTTTACATTCTGCAGCATTTCTGGGTGGGGGCGTGAGGGCAGGTGGTTCTGTACTTTCTTAAGTTCTGAGACAAATGCTTTCACATTTCTTTGGAGCATTTTGAGACATGCTAAACTGTAACCGGACAACTTAAGAAAAGGAACGCCACCAACCTAAAGCCACTTTTGTTTTGCTGGCATTGGTCTTTACCTAATACAGATGAACACATGTAGTTCAGCGAAGCGCCCGCAGAGCCCAGGCAGCCCTGCAGTCCACTGAACCTGTCAGAGTTGGGCCTCCACGTTCAGTCACGTACTGAAAGTTCTGTATTCCGTTCATCTCCCTCATGATCAGGGCCATAAGAGAAGCTGCAAGCAACTCAAACATTTTTTTAACCTGAAAGTCAACAGACATATTCCCCCCCCCACCCCCACCCCCAGACTTTTGCTATGCACCATGTTACCATGTCGGACATTTCCTTTCAACATGGAGAAACTGATTGCAACTAACAGTCCTTCCAGGAATCATTTACGGGTGATAAGAGTTTTGGGTGTATCCAGTTATTCAACTGGCAAAAGAAGGACTTACTGTATTCAGAAGTAGACTACAGAAAATTCTAGGGTATTGGTGGTAGCTCAAATGAGTTTGGAATATATAACTACCCTCTGCTATAGCTGAAAACTTTTGAGGAAAAAGTTACATTTTAAGTCTTAAGCATGGTTATCTAAAATATTGTTAATATAATCTAATCTCACTTACTTAGGGGTTTAGCTATGAAAACATCTTTGAAAGCCAATAAAAATATACAGAAAAAAAAACCACTTTTAAAAAATTGAGGTTAAGAACCATGAGGCATTTCTTTTGGCTGTAAACACATAGTTTACTGTCCTTTGTTGAAATAGAAATATTTGGATTTCCTGAGCTTCGTGGGTAACAGCAGGAGGCAAGTTTGCATAGAAAATTTGCAGTATGTTGATTTACTTCAAAACCTTTAAGGAAGTTCACCCTTGGATTAAAACTTTATATTGCAGTTAACAGTACTCAGCAAACTGTGAGACCTTTAAGGAGGACAAGGAAATGTAAGGCAGCTGGAGGGAAAAGATGGAATTTGAGTTTTTAAATCCACAGGATAAAGGATCTTAAACACTCACTTCTAATGTTATTCTAATTTGGTTAGAAATTAAATCATGTTTGGGGAATGGAGGGCAAAAATGCTGCCCCATGCTGAATGGCACAGCCCAAAGGCAGAGATCCAGGGCTATTCACTGCACGGAGGCCTCAGCAGATCACTCAGGGAAGCCACTCCGATGGTCGGGGACCAAGGAGGGTAGACCAGACTTTGGGGCACAGCTGAAGAAGATGACAGGGACGTTCACCTCTGCTGGTCTGAGGAACCTACGCAGTTCTGAGGAGGGAATCTTCTTCTGGGACTAGTCCCCAGAAACCTCTGGAAAAGAAGCTATGCTGGGTCACAGTGCACACCATGGATAAGAACAATGGCAGTGGTCGGCGACAACTCCAGGTCTAACACAAAAACAGGCCACCAGGGGCAGTGTCCCGCCAAGGACTCCGTTTTACTTCTTCTGGGACTGGTTTTTACACATGGTGAGTATCTGCTTCAGGACTCTCTGGACATCCTCATCCATTTGGCCCTAGAAAATCCACACAGAAGAGACGCATGAGAACTTCATTTACATCGTGGCACCTTCTCCCCTGGGGAGTGAGATGGCTGAGACTCAGCCTTCTGTTTACTCCCCTCAGTGTTCAGAAGAATGTCAGCGCTATCAACTCTCACATTTCCATGATGAGTGGAGTTCCCTGGTTTTCCTTTGGGGGATAACTAAGCCTACCAAAATCCTCAGCAAAGGGTAACTGGGGTCTTAGTTGTATGAACCCAGCTAGCCAAAAAGCACAAGGGCAAGGCAGTGCTGAGGGCCATCTGAAGATATTGGCATCCCTATTAAATAAAGCCTGGGTCTTCTTGATAGGGAAAAGCAGATACATCTTTCATAGTGATATTCCTTCTCAATAAGTAATGAATCTACCACCAGTAGGTAAGGCACAGGCTTGACACACGCAAAGGGCATTTGAGGTTCCTCAGAAAGGAGACTCCTCTAATTCTAGTTCATTCTGCTAGTCTGATGGTGGCACTCTGGGCAACACCTGCTGTCCCATTTATTATTAGTTTTATTTGAGACAGGGTTGCTTAGAACCCAGGCTGGTCTCAAACTCACTATGTAGCAGAGGATGTCAGTGAACTCTTGGTCCTCCTACCTCTACCTCTAAATCTCTGGATGACAGGTGTGTGGCACTGCTTGGCCAGGCTGACAAATTTCTTTGGGATGTCACTGGTGTTATCATACCTGAACAGCATATAGAAGATGCATTCTGTAAACTGATATGACCTCCTGGTGTTGTTTCTTACATTCCTAGAAAGAGACAATATGACATTATTAACAAGCTTGGGGGGGGGGCGTCTTTAAAGAAGAGAATATTAAGTATGAAAAGCTGTCACTCAGCTGCACATCTGCTTCTGTATGTTAGCACAGGAAGCTTCTAGATTTGTTTAATTCACTGGCTCGTGTGTTTCTAAATACTTGTCACTATTCTAGTTATCTTGATATGTCAAAGCTAGAAGAATAGTTGTGGGCAAAGTACTTATTACAATCTCAATTTAAAAACCACACATACATACATACATACATACATACATACATACATAGAGATATAGTCACTGTAAGTGAATGTTGCCAAAAAAAATAGATGAAAGGCAAAATGAAATTATTTCAGAGTTGAGTTATGGGTAAACTTCATATTAAGAGTTTTAAAAGAGTTTTTAAGAGATTTTAGGTTATTTTTGTTTAATTTGCAACTTTATAATTACAAAATGTTTGTTCACCTAGTTGAAAATAAAACCTATTCATTTTTAAAGGTGTTACTGTATACAGATAATGCTGTGTAGCCCCCAAGGAGTTCAGCTATTTAGTAATCTGTACCAAGGACACAAACAAGGAACAGTCTCTGTCTCAATGTTCTTCACTACCGCTGCTGGTACACTCACTGCTCCTTGTTGAGTTAGAACTACAGCTCCTCCCAGCTCGCCTTGTTCTAAGAGAATGAGTCCTTTCTCTTTATTATGAAAATGAAAACCATAAAATATGGACTACCTAAAAACCTACAAATGTTTATCAATACCCTTTCTCCCCTCACCACCAGGGCCAGAATCTGAGCTAGCTTTCCTTGGACCACCTCTGAGGATTTGAGGTTCATGCCAGGCTAGCCTGGAACTCACTATGTATCCCAGGCTGGCTTCAACTTCACTGTGATTCCCTTGCCTGAGCCTCCTGAGTGCTAGGATTACGGAGTGTGTGCCACCACATCCGTCTCCATGTCCTTCTTCACAAGTTTGCCGTCCATCCCTATTTCTGTCAGCGCTTGGTTGTCTTTAATATCTGAGTGAAGGATCCACCATGCTCCTAGTCCTGGACCTGTCCTTCCCACCTCTGAACCTTACAGAAAGCACCCCTTCCCTTTCACCACACTCCTCTAGATGGGACATTTCAGCCCCACTGGACACCTATCTGCACCAGCAGTCTGCTTTAATCCAGATCCCATTGCACCATTCCTTTGGAAAGGTTGTTGCCAGGGTGCAAAGGGCCACCTAAAGGACACATCTGTAAACGGCAAAAAGGATCTTGCAGATGCCATTAAGGACTCAAGAGATGGAGAGGGAGGATTATTACGGATAATCTGAGTAGCCTTCAAATGGAATCACACGTCTCCTAAGAGAGTAGCAAGGAAGTCAGAGGTGGAAAAGAGGAGGTAACAGGATAAAAGCAGAAGATGAGGTGATGTACCCTGAAGGTATTATGAGCCCTAGAAGGCAGGGGGCATCTAGAAGCTGGCAGCCAAGGAGATGGATGCTCCATTTAGTCTCATGAAGGAGCAGCCCTGCCATGCTTTGGTGGTAGTCCAGTGCAACTGATTTTCAGCGTTCTGATCTCTAGAACTACTTTGTCAAAAAACAAGTTTGGAGTTTGTTGGAATAGCCAAGGGAAACAAAAATCGAGTGGGCCTTCCTGGGTAGTAAAACAAGCAGAAAAAGCAAGAAGCAACTTGAACTATGTAGATACACAACTACCTAAGATCCTGACCCTCTAACAAGATGCTCTCAGCACTGCCATAGCTGAGGAGCGACCATCCCAGAAAGAGGAGAGTGACCAAGTAGTGGATGAGGGACTATGAGCATCCTCTCGCTGTCGTGATGTTCCCTGCCCAGTGATAGATACATCTACTCATCTCATTGCAACGACTCCTAGAGCGTCTACCAGCGTTTCCCTCACTCGCTCTCCCCAACAAGTCCTGAATCCATTACTCGCTGGAGCATCTTTTTTGTCATGGCCAGCTAAGGTGGTATGCAACTTGCTCCCCCTCCAGCCCACCGCAGGCCGAGAACAGAAGCCCACTCACAGTCAGCTGGTTCTGCAGCTGTTTGACCTGCTGCTGTAGCACTTCCAGCTGCTGGGTCTGCCTCTTGGATGAGCTTGTGGAGTAGGAGAGCTGCGAGAGGCTGTTGAGGGCCTCCTTCAGCTTCACGACTTCCTTCGACATCTCATTTATCTAGCGAGAAAGAAAAATTCAATCAGTAGGCTAGTAATCTGTCTACAGAAGCAACATTCTGGGTATTTCTAGGCCTCCAACATTAGTCATTTCTTTGAATCTCTGGTCCAATTCCTTTTTTTATTTCTTAGAGAAAATCCATAAAATAAAGCATAACAAATTCAGACAAACCAGTTAAGACCTTGGCTTTTGTACCATTCAGATAAGGCCTATTGTGTTTTAAGTGCATGTAGCTTTTAAGAAAAGCTACGATGTCAATGTTCTTTTCTTTTACAGTAAAAATTAAATACATTATTTGATCAAATACAGATTTGTCACATTTGTCTTGTGACATAGAGAACGTTAGCTCAAAGTCAAATACTCAGACGCTTAACTGCTAGACTGCTTCTTAAAGATCTTTGTGTGTCTCATCCACTGTCAGCATGGCCATCATCTTCCACTGAAATGGACAGTCAGTCCAAGTAACACCTCTGGACAGCTTGCTTTAAAGTGAAAACAACTTCTCTTGTCACCGCACCAGTCCCCAGGTGAAAAACGAACAGGGTCCCAACACCATTCAGAGCATAAGGGAGTGGGGGTGCAGAGAGAATTCTGGTACAGAATGATCCTGAACTCCCTTCTTTTCGCTCCCTTCCATCCTCTGTGCCACACCCAGAATCATCTCTAAATTTCTGGCTGCCCTCACTTGTCACTCCGTATCTGGTGACAGGTCACACTTGTCCTGGATCCCTAATACTAGCTGTGCTGGCTAGGTCTAGGTCAACTTGACACAAGCTAGAGTCATCAAAGAGGAGGGAGCCTCAGTTAAGAAAACACCTCCATAAGATCAGGCAAGCCTGTAGGGCATTTCGAGAAGAATTACAGCAACAGCAACCCTAAGACACTAGTAACGTGTGTTTATTTAATAATATTTCTAATTTGTGTGTGTGTGCGGTGTGTGTGAGTGCACCTGCACTGTTGGGGTTTTAGATTAGTCTTTTTAAAAATATCCCAAATACTTTTTGTTTAAAAGACAGAGTCTTACTATACAGCTCAGGGTAGCCTTCAACTAATAATCCTACAAGTGCTGGGACTTTTGGTGACTGCAACAGACAGGCACAGAGCCTCTGAGTATTCACACAAGTTGTCAGCAACTAATTCCATAAAGGTTTAGTTGAGGAAAATCTGAAGGGCCTTATTAGGACTTAGTGCCAGAAACCCAAGAGCAAGGAACGTTCACCGACCTTCTCGTCTTTATCCTCCTCCAGCTTTGAAGAGGTCTCGGAACATCTTTTCATCCCTTCAAGATCTTCCTGAGCTCGCTGCAGTTTCTGCAGAAGTTCAGTTATTTCCTGCTCTTTGGATTTCAAGAGAGTCTGGATGTTTTCCTTTTCCCTTTTCACCTGAGAGACCTCACTTCGGACCTGGGCGACCTCTGAATGGGCTTTCTCTTTCTCTTTTACTGAATCCTTTAATTTCGTTGCTAACGCGTTTACTTCGTTCTCTAAGGATGCCTGGAGCTTTTCATAGGAAGACTTGGGGACCATGGCATCGGTCATAGCAGCTTTCTCTTCCAGGAGTTGCTTCTCCAGCTTTGTGACTTCCGCTTCCTTGCTCGCAAGGTGCTCTTTGAGGTGGCTTACTTTCTCTTCCATCTCCTTGGCAGTTGTCCGCAGCGTGGTTATCACCTGCAGATGTTCGGTGATGGACACCGAGTTCTCCTTGTGAGCGTCTACGAGTTGTTTGAGCTGAGTCAGCTCGTTCAGTACTCTGGAATACTGGGACTTCATTTCGGACAGCGCTTCTTCAGCTTTCGCCCTGGACACGTTTGTCACGTGCATCAGCCTCTCGTGTTCGGCTTTGTGGATATATTCAGCGGCATCCTCTAGAGATTTCCTCTTCCTATAATCCTCCAGCTCTGCCTGGGCTTCTTTGTACAGCTGTGACAGCTCGCTCACCTGTTTATTGAGTTCATCTATCATCCTGTTCATTGCCTCTTTCATATCCCCAGCGTCATCAGGGGCTTCCGGCGGCATCTGAGTTTTCAGTGTGTCTTTTAGTTTCATGATTTCTTCTTGGGCCTGCTGGTATTTCTCAAACAAAAATGCCTTCTCCTTATTCATATTCTCAATGACAGAGCAGTATGAGCTTTTCATCTCCTCACATTCTTCTGCAGGCGGCTTAGTAGCCCCAGCCTTCTCCTTCTCCACAAGCTTTGTTTCTAACTCTCTCACTCTCTCTTTATTCCTTTCACTCTCTTCCAATGCGTTCTGCAGGTCCTGCTTTAGTGTGTCAACGTCAACATTAGCGACCCTCGCCTCTCGGAGATGCGAACAGCCATCTGCACTCTCCTGGGAGAGGAGACCCAGTTTCATCTGCTTCTGAGCACTGAGGACTTCTTTCATGGCCTCCTCATACTTGCTCTGGGTTTCTTTGAGTTTCTGACTGAGGTCAGAGCCATTCTCTGAAATCTCTGTGCTGTTCAAGCACATCAGGTCTGTCCTCTGGGACTGGAGCTCGGCCTGTAGCTGTTTCTTCTCTGCTTCAGAGCTCTCCAGTTTCTTCTGCAAGTCTAGCAAAGTGTCTTGTAGCTGCTGGATTCTGACATCGCTGTCCACAGGGGATGTCCCCACGGGACGTTCTACAGATGGAGATGATTTGGCGTCCGAGGAAGGGGCTTCACTCGACTTGTCCAGGGATGGGGCCAGGTCAGTCTGAGTGGAATGGAAAGAGTCAAGGCTTAGGTCTGCTTCGGCCTTCTCGGGTGATCTGGCCTGGGAAAGAAACAAGGAATGCAACACCAAGGAGTGTCCAGCTGTGCACACACCTGGGATGGGAGGGGCAACCTGAAGTTTAGGCCCGGAAGAGCAGTGCCATCATTTTCCATGTGTTCTCCGGGATCGTGAAGACACACGGTCTGGGGCCCCAGAGCCAGACTTACAGGGCATCTTATTCTGTGTTCCATCAGATCATTTCTGTACTTTTAAAACACTGGAACTGTTTCATCGGTTAAACCTCCAATTCAAATTTTTCTTTTGTTTCTCCTATCATTTCAATTGCCCAAGGCACTGCATAGTTATTTTTCATCAGGTTCTTAAGAAGATTAGAGATCAATTTCACTGAACCCATGGCTACTATTATATACATTAAAAATTTTAAGCATAAAATTTCAGTGTGTAAAGGTCTAAACAAGGAGGTAGGGAGGAGGATAGGGAAGAGGAGGGGAAAGGAGGGATGTGTAACCCAAACTCAGGAGACATGAAAAAGTCATGTGGAAACCTTTTATTTAGTTTATAAGCTTATTAAAAATTATAATCTGAAAAATAAAGGAGTTTGCATACAGGTACCCTCCAGGAATGGCTAATGCT
>CABHPP010111243.1:16255-55111 GCA_902168425.1 Peromyscus attwateri | reverse complement strand
TTTTTTTTTTCCATCTAAACGTTCAATAGACTCACCTGATGCTTTTTGAGCATATGTGATATAGAAGCTATTCTTCCAAGTGCTGAAGCTCTAGGATTAAATAGAACCACCAAAGACCCCTAGCCTCCTGTTTGTTGTTTACTGTATGCCTAGAGACACTTATAAACATGATAAATAAATATATAGTAAGAGATGACTAAGTTAAATATACAGCATGGGGTGCTGGTAAGGTGTTTCTGGAAAAAAAGTATAGAGGGAATAGTTTGAAAAATATAGGGGTTGGAACTAAAATTAGAGACACTGGTCTGAACAAATGACTTAATGACAAGAGTGACGTTTGAATGATGGAAAGTGAGAGAACTGGCCATATGGACTCCCTGGGGAAGAACATTCTACATAGACAGAAATGCATGTGCAAAGGCCCTGGAGCAGAAATGCTCTGGAAACATTTAAGAGAACAGTGTGTCTGGAGCAAAATTAATCAGTAGATAGAGGATAAGGCCACAATGGAAATGGGAAGCCAGGTCAGTCCTAGCCTCTGGGACACTGAGGACTTGGGCTCTACCCGAGAGACCTAGATCTTGAACCAGAACAGCTAGACAGAAGAACATAGTGGCCCAGGGCAGAGTTAGGGGGAATAGTCAGGAGTCTGTTGGAAGAATTCGGACCAGAGATGTGGCTGGGAGCACACTATGGCAATGGGGTCTGCAAGAAGGGGTTGGGTTCTGAATACATTTTGAAAAAAGTATACTTTGAGGACATTTTTGACAGGTCAGGCAGCTAGGGTGAATAAGAGAAAGGCAGAGTTGTGGGCAGCACTGAGATTTTGAGTTAGAACAACTGGCAGAATGCAGCTGCCGTAAACTGACAGGTGAGGCTTCTGGGAGAGGCTGGTTTGGTAGGAATGGTCAGGGACTGTGCTTGGACACGAAGGCCTCCTGATGCCTGCCACAGAGGTGGGCTGTCACATAGGCATCTATGAATATACAGATGTGGGACAGAGTGGGAGACTGCTTGAGGGATGGCATTTAAGGCCACAGGAATAGGTAAGCTCATCCCTCAAAGCAATGAATGGGTAGGTGGAAAAGAAAGAACTCCAAAGCCTGAGCCCTGGTATGCTCCAGTATTTAGAGGTTATGCATAAGAGGAGGAGTGAGCCCGGCAGTGGTGATGCATGCCTTAATCCCAGCACTCAGGAGGCAGGTGGGTCTCTGTGAGTTCGAGGCCAGCTTGGTTGACAAAGCGAGTTCCAGGACAGTCAAAGCTGTTATATAGAGAAACCCTGTCTCAAACCACCACCGCCGCCGCCGCCGCCGCCACCACCACCACCACCACCACCACCACCACCACACAAAACAAAACAAAAAAAGTACAAGAAAAAAAAAGTCAGCAAAATCAACGTTAGACCAAACAGTCTAGTGAATGTGGTCATCTAGAGGCCAGGTAGAGAGAGAGTTACAAGGGTAGGGATCCAATGTATAGACACCGCTCTCATGAAGCCAAATGGTGTGAGTCACGAGCAATGTCTGTTAAGGTCGGGCTGATTCTGCTCAGAAGCTTGGTGCGGTGGCGGGAGGAGGAGGCCTAACTGGAGTGGGATACGCAGGGAATGGAGGAGGGAAACCGGAGAATGTGAGAGTAGACAGCTGTCTTAGGTACTTTCTCACGGCTGAGATAAAATAACCCGGCAAAAGTAACTTGAGGGAGAAAGGGTTTATTTTGTTCCAGGGGGATGTACTCCGTCATGGCAGGGAAGACATAGCCACAGGAGCAGGAAGCATCTGCACCCAAGATGAGAGAACAGGAAGTAGGGCTGGGCAGGAAAGCCTCAAGGCCCGCCCCCAGTGACTCACTTCCTCTGGAGAGGTCCTGCCCCTTAGAGGTTCCACATTGTTTCCCAACAGCGCCACCAGCTAGGGATCACGTGTTCAAACTCACAAGCCTATGGGGAACATTTCATATTCAAACTACCGCCACTCGACGGCGTTCACAGGCTTGTTTTAAAGGGAAAGAGAAATGGAGGTGACTGTAAGAAGAACAGGTCATGGGAAGTGTTTTTTTTTTTTTCTTTTTCGGTTTTTCGAGACAAGGTTTCTCTGTGTAGCTTTGTGCCTTTCCTGGATCTCGCTCTGTAGACCAGGCTGGCCTCGAAGGGAAGTTACTTTAATAAGAGAGATGTTGAAGTGTGCATGGGTGCTCATGTAAATGATCCAACACAGAGGGGAACCACAGACGGGCGGTGGTGGCGCACGCCTTTAATCCCAGCACTCGGGAGGGAGGGCGGATCAGGCGGATCTTTGTGAGTTCGAGGCCAGCCTGGTCTACAGAGCGAGACCCAGGAAAGGCGCAAAGCTACACAGAGAAGCCTTGTCTCAAAAAAAAAAAAAAAAAAAAAAAAAAAAAAGAGGGGAACCAAAGGCTTCAAGAGGTGGGGGAGGGGGGGGGGGGGGTGGGGGGGGTGTTTGCTGGAGAAATGTTCAGCCAGGATGTGGGTGCCAGAGTGTGGAGCTATTGGCCTGGCTAGGGCTGTGATAGCTCCTATTCCTCACTAGACAAAAGGCAGGGTTTCTTTGTTCGTAAGAGGTTACTGGGGCAGATAATTCAGCCGTCTTTAGCCACTGAAAAGCCATGCCAACTGTACCAGAATCCCAGAGCAAGTGGAGGCAGTGATTGGAAAACAAATTAACAATGGAATTTGAAAGAATTCAGTAGAACAAAGTCAGCCCAGGGCACATGGTCTTCTTTTCTTTATACCCTGCACTTTCTACTGCCTTGATGAATCATGGGCACTGAGTGTTTCCTTTATGCTAGGCACTAACTAACCTGGTGGTTTGGTCCTAACTGTAAATCTAAGGTCATGCTATGGTCATATGCATATTAGACACATTAGTACTAAATGTACTAATTAGTACTAAATATATATTAGTATATATATATATATATATACTGTGCATGTTAGGCACATTAGTGCTAAAGAAGTTACTGCTCCCTGGAAAGATTGAACACAGAATGCAAAGAACAGGAATAAGTGAATGCCAATCTTGTCTTTCTCAGCTGATGTCAACCTACAGAGGTAACCTAAGGTCCATGTACTTTCATTGGCCTTAGAAAAATAATGGAGAAGGGGCTGAAGGTCACAAGCTTGGGAGTTGGACAGATGTGTAAGTTTGATTCCCAAATTCACACCTCAATTAGATATATTCCTTGATCAATATGAGATTTATCTATACAACAGGATATATTGCTGTTGCCTCCAACTTACAGAATTATGAAAATGAGGCCTGGGAGATGTCTCAGTGGATAAGAGTGCTTGCTGCTCTTTGTTCCTAGCACCCACATTAGGCAGCTTAAAACCTGCCTGTAACTCCAGTTCCAGGGGATCTGATGCCCTCTTCTGGCCGCTGAGGGCACTTGCACAGACCTGATGCACACAGACAGACATGCAGGCACACACACATACACATAAACAAAAATAAACACAGAAACCATGACAAGTCTGCTTTATGAGGCTGTAAAATGAACAGAATTTTGTATCAAACCCATAAGAGGTTCCAGAATGTTCTCTCTAGCTATGTAAATTACTGCTTCTTCCTTTTAACATAACATCACCACTATGAGGCCTAGGTGTCTTTCCTCCTCACTCCAATGAGGTGATGAGTTCTCACATTCTTAGTTATTTCTCTTTGTTTTTAGGTCTGGGTTTTGTTTTACTTTGTTTTGGCACTCTAAGATGTTGTTTTACCAATGACTGCGGGGTGGAGATGGAGAGAGCAGTACTTTGCCTTGAGTCAAACCTTATGATCCTCCTCTCTCCCAAGGCATCTCATAGATACAGTCCATGTAGGAGGAGTTAGATGAAAGGCACTGGTTTGTATGGCGGGGAGGGGGGTGTCTGTGACCATCCCCTAACTGGGACAAGCCTTACTACCATGCCAGGAGAGGAGATAACTCTGTAGGGATTCTTCACCCTCAAGCATGTCATGTGTGACTATAAGGAGATTTGCTTGACATCTCTTCTCTGACAAGACCAAGGACATTTTGCAGGGACTATTGTAGGCATTAAGGATGGTCTCACTGGATCCGGAAGAGGTTTGCAGCGAGAGGTCATTCTCAGAGACCCAGGGCCACTTACAAGGAACGGAAAGTAAGCAGAGAGGTGATGGGCTTCAGAAGAGGATGGCCACCTAATTATGAAGAATTAGATAGAGCAAGACAAATATTTTTTAAAAAATCCTTGAAGAGAGATTATGCAAGAGTGTAGGCAATGAAAACTGTCAGTTTCCAAGTTCAAGTGGGATATGTTCTCCCCAGCAGCTCTCTCTCCCTTGTCAATTGCCATCCCATACCCCACACAATTACAAATATACCAATCAGCCTCCAACTTCGAGGAACTCCCAGAGGGCCTGCTCCCGAGACACTCAGCTTCCCCAACTGCCTGCTCTCTACATCTTTGTGGATGAATGGTCCACAGTCTTACTGGGATGCTTCCCAGGGTTCTTCACTCTGCATTCCATTGCCCTGGCAGCTCTCCATCAAAGCCCTAGGAAGCCTCTCAGAGCTCAGGGTCACTGCTTAACTTCCCAGCCACCCCAAGTGCTGATGAGGAAGTATTTCCAGGCACACCATCATCTCCGTATATAGAATCCCAACTGGGAAACTATCCTTGGCCACTTATGTTTCTAGACATTTCCACAGGAGGAAGATGCATTTGGAGAACATAGCAGCATCCTAGAAGAAAATGAGTGGGTGGGACAAAAGAGGGAAGTCTAAGCACAGACACACAATGATAACCCTCCAGGCAGTGCCTGACGAGCACGGATGCCACGACTTGGAGCTGGTTACTCTACGTGGTGTATTGAGATTTTTCTTGTAAATGTAAAACAAAGATCTAATCATTGTCCCAATTATGGAAAAGAGGATGCTAAGCTTAGAAAGCTTATGTAATTTTCCACAGTGGTATAAATAGTAATACTCACAATATCAAGAACATCTAGGCCCATTGTCTTTAAATTTACTTATTTTAATTTTATGTGTTTGTGTGACTACCTGCGTGTATGCATACACATCACTTGCATAGCCAGTGCCCTCTGAGGCTAGAAGATGTCATAGGACTCCCTGAAACTGGAGTTAAAGGCTGCTATGAGCTGCTTGATGAGAACCAGAGTCCTCTGCAAGAGCAGCAAGTGTGCTTAACCACTGAGCCATCTCTCTAGCCCCTTGGACCTGTGCTCTTACCTAAGTGGTGCATCAATTATGTAAGCCAGGAAGAAGCAGCCTAGAGTGGTGGACAGATTCATTCTTATTGCTTGATGTAGGAAACTGAGGAGCTGCCTCGATCCCAGGCTAACCTTGGGCAGACTAACCTCCCTAAAAACCTCGCACTCTCTCGGTCCATCTGATGTAGAACTCTAAGCAGTTACTGAGTGTCAGACAAGTTCTTCTGCTGCCTTGAGTCAGGTTCCTCAGAGAACTCACTGGGTTTACTAGATGAATTTTTTTTTTCAGCACAAATGTGCAGAGACTCGCTAACCAACAGGACCTAAGGAGAATGAAGGAATTATTAGCGATAGCTAGGTGTTATGTTAGCCTTTGGAGGTCACATATTCCCCACAGGCTCCTGTGTTTAAACATGTGATCGCCAGGTTGTGGAACCCCTGGGAGGCAGGACCTAGCTGAAGGAAATAGAACTGTGGCCAGCCAGCTCCAGGAATCTTCCATTTCTGCCTTCCCAGTGCTGGGGTTACAAATGGGGGCAGCCACCACAACATCTGGCTTTTTAAATGGGTACTGGGGATCTGAACTCAGGTCCCTCATGTTTGTGTAGCAAATACTTTTCTGACTGAGCCACCTCCCCAGGCAGGGTTGTAGTTTTTGGTCTCAAAAACATGCATGAGGTTTTACCCACAACTCTAGTGTGAGCAGGGCTTCCTTTACAATAAAGAATAGCACAGCTCCATGCTCCTCAGAGTGCATGAGGTTCCTTCTGGATATTAGACTTACATAGGATGCTGTCAAGAATCCCAAAGGCTCGGTGTGTGGTTAAGTCATGTGTGCAATCCTTACCCAAGGCCACAAACACCAGGGCAACAATGGGCAGTTAAATTATGAGCCCAAACTTTTCCTCTTCTTAGCTTCCCAGAGGAGCTCAGACCACTTCAACATCCAGAAACTCTTCAAGACCATGCCCTAGAGCTGCTCTCAGGTAGCATGGGATCCTGGTTTGCACCAAGAGAGCCTTGGCTGCTGCTTCCGATGCTGGAAGATCACACCGCATTTCTGTTGCCTCTGAGAGCTGACCAAGAGGCTTAAGCTGAAGCTAGGGGGATTTGGGGTTAGACCAGCTTTTGAAGAATGCCCGTGGGACCTGGTTTTAACAGGATGAAGAGCTGCATCTTAGCCGGAAGCTTACAGGTATGTCCACTGATCGTCCTTTGGAAGAACCGGAGAGCATCCCACCCGGAGGAAGGTGTGTGGCAAGTCCAGGATAAAACACTCCAAGCCTTACTTTAGAGGCAGAGGCCAATGGAAAGGAAATCCCAATGGGTATCAGAAATTAAGGTGTTTGTTTTGTTTTGTTTGGCAAGGTAAGCAGATTACGGTATTCTTCACTCTGGCACGCCACCATTGAGAGCCGGAAGCTGGAAGAACACAGCCTTCTTTCCCATCTTTGCCTTTCCTTCCCTTTGGCTTCTCTGGGAGAACATTAAAGCTGTCCCTTGGTTGAGCCAAGCTGGCCAGGGCCCAGACAGGAAGCAGAGCTGTGGAGGTGGTCAAATGGGGATTGATGTCATTTGGAGGAAGATCTGAGGGCGTACGCAAGGCCAGGAGGCTGAAAGCAGGGAGTATTTAGCTAAGCCAAGAGGGATTAGCTGCAGCTTACCAGGGTGGGTTTTCAAGTATCTGGAGAAAGACAAGCGAAACCGCAGGGCCGATGGGGAGACCAAAATGCCTGTGTCCACAGAAGTCTGAAGATGTCTGCAGGGACAAGGCAGTGGTGTGTTTAAGTTAGGAGAGAAATGCTTCCCCAGTCAGCCTCAGCAAGGCAGCCAGGATTCTAAAAGTAAATTTATTTTCTGCTAACGAGAATTGTATAAAAAGGACTTTAGAGCAAGCCATCCTCACAAGGCAGAGGTTTCCAATTCAGTTTGGAGCCCACTCGTGCTGGAAACATTCCCTACCCCCTCAGTTCAGCAGATTCGGGCTCACTGGAGCTATTAGTGGAAAGGGGGAGATCTCTCTAGGATTGGACAATAAACATTTCCCATTCTCACCCATGCACCACCTGCGGTAGCCTACCAGCCATTTCCATTCCCACACCCCAGCTCTCGAACGCACATAGACATGCATATGCACGCTCACATTAACCCCACTCCTGGCTCTGTCTGTCTCATTTACATATAACATCGTGCGGTTCTTCTGTGCTATGGACAACTTAGGCGATCTGATGAAATCCAGGAACTCCCTTGGAAAAAAGTGATTAACGCAGAAACGAAAATATCTAGGACTAGACAGAAAACTAATCAGTTTCAAAATATCTTTAAAATTTAGGGTTTGGCAATACATGTGCTTCCTACTTTAAATACTATTCAGTGATGGATCTTATGGACCGATAGTGTAAAGGCTATAAGTAATATTTTGATATATCTCAAAGAACTACAAAATAATATGAAAATATATGACATTTCTATTGGAACTAAACTCATGGCACCACTAATCCTGCTGTGTATTGCTGCTTATAGTTGATATTTCAGTTCAGGATAACCAAAATGTTACTTACTCAAGCTCACAAATACACTTTCATCTTTTCCAAGAGCCTCAGAGACCCACGAACCCCAGGTTAGTGATTGCCCTAACTTACCTACAATACGTATTTATAAAGCATATGCACCTTCATTCATTATATTTCTAAACACTTATTCACCAATGACCCACCCACATATTTTTAAACTTCAAAAACTACCCAACTAACTTTCACTCTGACACAAAAATTACCCCACATAATTGTGTACTGGTAAATGTTTATCAGTCATCTGTACAAGTTTTTTGGAGGGGTCAGTCTTGTTAGCATTTATGGTGTTAAGATGCCCACTGTGGCCAGTTTCAAGCTATCAGTGCAAGGCCATGGAGCCCAGAGCTGGAAGAGATGAGCAGTGTACCGCACTGCATCATATTTCCACCACAGAGATGTAGTGGATGTCAAACACCTCAAGGAAGCATGGCGCTGTTGATATGTGTTTATAACTTCACCCTTGGGGTGGAGGAGGGAGCAGAGACAGATGAAATTCTGACTCTTTGAGTCATTTCTGAGCTCATTGGCCAGCCAGCCTAGCAAATCAGAAAGCTCTCCAGGTTCAGTGAGAGACCCTGTCTCAAAAAGTCAGATGAAGATGATGGAGAGAGACATTTTACGTTGATCTCTGCCTCCCCTGACATGTTCATATGCACACACACACACACACACACACACACATGCTATCTGGAATCATAGCTGAGAGCAAATTGTAAACTAATTAGGAAGGGATGAGTTTTGATGATCTATTATATTTATTGTTATATAATTTATTTGACTAAGTATATACTATCTATTTTTTTCAATATGTCCAAGTTTAACAACCAGCTTTCACAGTTCTTAAATTTAACACTTGGCTCACATGATGCTGTATAAACTATTACCAATATATAAACATAGACACACCTAACCTAAGATTATTTTCCATACCAATCGCCCTCACATTCACCATTGTCCTTGAACCCCTGTTTATGAACATTCTCTGCACTACCATCTTCACTTACACTCATAATCATAGCAGTTACATCTCTCCACCTTTTGATATAACTTATCCATACATACCACACACAGGTATCTCACACATCACTATATTAGGTGAACCTAAAGATACAATTCAAACATATCTTCAAACTCAAATAACCCCAAACTTGTAAATACAAGCACAACACCCCAGTTACATCATTATTCACCCTCACAATCATTACCATAAAATTTCTACTCATGAAAACACACACACACACACACACACACACACACACACACACACACCAACACTTAGTTACACTCATGAAAAACATCTCAAAAATGTCAAGGCACCCACCTACACTGTTCAAACACACTCAGGTGCTCCTGAACCATACACTTTGTATGTACAGGTTCAAGTGTGCATAATTCTCCTATACTGTTGCATGATTATATTTCTGGGGAAACTTGAACAAATGTCTGTTTCTCCCAGATAGGAAACCGATGACAGGCCAAAGTAAGGCTACCACCAAAGTCTAACTCGGTGAACTACTGAATTTTATTTAGGTTAGGAGAGTATGAGTGAGAGGTTACTAAAAAGAGCAGAAATGACTCAAAGGCAGCTACATCACCAAAAGCCCATCTCAGCATGGGTGATGGCTCATGAGCTTGAGGTCCTAGAGGCTACTCCATAATGAGTAGGCAGCTCAACAGGTTAAAGGGTGTCTCTTTCAGGCCACTTGGCTGGTCTCTGCAGCTTCTAGACAATTGAAGTGGTCTGAGCCTCTTCTAGGAACTTTGTTTTGTCTGAGAGTGTCTCTTAGCAGTCTTTACACCTTATATATGCTAGAGGAAGGAGGAGTCTAGTGAATCTGGTCTATTTCAGGAACTTCCTGAAGCTATTGAGTTGTTTACCTCCTGAGTCTAATGAGCCTCCCTGCAAGATGGAATGTTTCACCTCCCTTGAGAACATTCTGTGTCTTAATAAGCTTCTCTCTGAGATAGAATGTTTTATGTGGGAAGAAGCTCTACAACAACTCCCCATAACAAACACATATGACTAACCACCATCTCAGCGTGAACTCACATATATACACACATATTATTCATGTGCATTCATGTAGATTCCCCATCCCCTTACAAATGCAGCTCACATATTTTAGTACCCACCTGTCCATGCCCACTCACACCCACCCACAAACATGTGAATCTGAGCCTGCTTCTTCCTTCATAGGGAAGCCTGTTCATCGCATCTGACTGCACTTCAAGAATGTGGAGGCCAAACTAGGTGACCTCCGATGAATGCATCGGGAAGAGCCCGGCAGCAGCTGAGCCAGGGAGCCCATTTCCCTAGCGGAGCCCTAATCTATCATTGTCTCCTCTTTTGTCTTTTGACTTCTGACTCAGTGAACTTCAGATCCCTTTCATCTCTGCCAGTAAAAGTGATTAAATGTGTTGTGCTGAGAGGAGTGGGTGACAGAGAGGACCATGGAAGCTATTCCTTTGCTGCCATTGAGCCAAAGAAATCTCCACATGGTTTCCCATAAGTTCGCTTTGGGTGCGTCAGGCAGAAGAGACATATCAAGACTCTTTACTTCTTTTCCAAGTAGCTGGATCCTGGGTCTTAGGCAAACACAGGAGGTGGGGGGATAGGGCTGTTTGCTAGAGTTACTAAGGAAGGGGCTCTCTGAGAAGCATTGGTCTTGGGACCTACAGTCACAGATGAACGGGGACAGTCTGGTCTGTTTGTTTACGGACCCACTGGCCTGACTCTTCATGATGTAATTCAGGAACCCACATGTGGTTGGAATCAGGGGCTCTGCTTTTACCGAGAGTTTTCTCTGCCTTAGAGCTTTAGGTACCTGACAGAATAATCTGAGGCTTTATTAATGTTTTATAAATGATATCGCCTGAGAACCCTCAGGGCAGAGCTGTTCTGACTAGGCCCTGACTCAGCAGCTTATGGTCTCGGGGTAGGAGGGGCTCGCCTTGCATTTCAGAGTTACCCGTGGGGCTTGGCATCAGCATCCAGCCCCATCTGGTCCGTTCCTTGCTTTGGCTGGGTGACTGGATGTATTACTTCCTGTTGTTGAGGTAAAATACCTGAGATATAGTAAAGGGATACTGTTGAGGCTCACAGTCTCAGAGATTTCGATGCATAGTCAGTTGGTCCTGCTGCTTCGGGCATGTGCTGAAGCAGAACGTTGTAGTGCATGGAGTTATTCACCCTCATGGCATTCTGGGAAACAAAGAAAAGTCTGAGCCCAGGGCCTTCGATTCTCTTCAAGGGCATGCCTCCAGTAACCTAACTGCCTTCCACCAGGCCCTTCCTCCTGAAAGTTCTATCAATTCCTAGTCACACGAAAGTCTGGGGACCAAGCCTTTAACAAGTGGTTTGGGGAGCGTATTTAAGATCTAAATTGTAACAGTAGAGTGGGGCTGTAGTTGGCACACCCTGTCAAGATGTGATTGGTGGAAGAGAGCTTGGCTCCGAGGCTTATGCCATAGAGTGGCTGAGTGGCCTTGGACGATCCTAAACCTCTGCGCTGCAGGTATATTAACTGAGAACACAAATGCTTGTTCTAAGTGATTTTAAGTTCTTCTTCAACATCTGCTGCTGTCATGACGGTATAGGGAAGATCTAGGCACACCAAGAAGAGGACTGTCTAGTCTCAGTGGTCCATGTCCCGAGGACAGGAGAAAAGATTGAAAGTAGAGGGACAAGTCCAGGCTCAGTGTGATGGGTAATAACTGTCAGCATTACAGGATTGAGAGCCACCTACGAGATGAACTTCTATGCGTGTCTGTGAGGGAGTCCCTGCATTAGATTTGTTGGGCTGGGGAGAGACACCCTAACGACCAGGCAATACTATTCCATGAGCTAGGGTCTCTGTGTGAAAAGGAGAAAGTGAGTTGACACTTGCTCTGCTTCCTGACTGTGAACCCCACAATGTGATGAGCCCCCTCACATTCCTGCTTTCACACCTCCCCCACCATGACAGGCTGTGCCCTCAGACAGTAGTTGAAATTAACCCTTTCTTCCTCAAGATGCTTTTATCGTATATTTTGACTCAACAATGAGACAACTAAGGAATCCACCCGTTGACTCAGCTGTTTATGGAGCCTAGATAAGGTGTCTTCTTTGAGGATAAAACTATTATTAAGCACTGGAGTGGAGAGGATCACAGGTGTCACAGCTCCTGCCCTTAATAGGACCTACTTTGGGAGAGAAGTCCATTCCTAAACAAGACTTTCAGAGGTATGCTCCAGGCAGGCAGGAAGGCAGGCAGAAGGGAAGAGTGGTACTTCATCCAGCTCTCCTGCTGGGAAAGTTGGGAACAGCAACAACTAGCCTTTGTTGTTTTTTGCAAACCCTAAGAAAATTAAGTATAGTACTTCATTTAAAATGCATACCACTCAACGAGTAGATACCATTGGCTCCATTATTATCTGTACTTTATTGCCTGAAGGAAAATTTAAAATAGGAATGGGTAAAACTGGTTGCTACATCTGGAGAGTCCAAGGGTAGAGCTAGCATAGCCTAGGGTCTCGGACAATTCCATCAGGATTGCTTCTTGCTTGTCCACTGTCCTGCTGCTTCCAGTGCCCACCCCCAGCCCTTCTAAAGAATGCCCTACCCCTGGCTAATACCATTAGTGTGTCTGTCTAACCTGCAGCCAGGACCCACTTGGGTTGCAAGGAGCCTGTTGAAGGCCCATTTGCTCAACACATAATGGGGATTAGAATTCATTAATGCACTACAAATTAAAGTATTAATAACGGCTGCAGAGTTTAAATGAGAGCCAAGGAAGGGAACCGGGTGAGTGGCTGCCCCTCCTGTGTCCCCCACCTAGCTGCATTGTTCTGGCAGGGGCAATCCTGCGCTCTTTAATATGCTGTGACAGCCGCTGAAGTGACCCCAGACAATAAACAGTGCCTCCTAGTTAAGTATTAATCTGCCAAAAGAATGACCTTCATCCACTAAAGAAGGGATGTTTTTAAAAACCTCGCAAGTGGAGGAAGGCTCATTTGCTCGCTCATTTAGCATATTAAAAGGGTATTATTGCTACAAACAAGAAATCTAAATGAGGCCTGGGCAGGAGCTGCGGATAACACTCCTGATTAAAGGTGCAGGGTAATGATGAACACGGAAGGCTGAATCTGTTATTGTTCTCCAACATGGCAGGACCTAGCTGCTAGGATGATAAGAGAATCGAGTCTAGACCAGGTTTTGTCAGACACGAGAGAAGTATGCCTTGCTGCTGGATGCTGCCTGCCTCTACCAGGGGACAGCAGGCTGGAGCAGGGATGTCAGAGGCCACCCTAGAAGAACGGAGCCCAGAGAGATGGTGTCAAAGAATTCCCTACAGTGACACTCTGTATTTCTTATTGTCATCCTTTGACTTGTTTACTTCCAGTCTCTTGCGTCCGTGCTGGGCCACTCTGTGGACAGCACCTTTTCCCTAGAGCCCAGGCAGTTCTCAGGGGCTCCGTCCCCACAGTTCTGGAAGAAAGCCTCTGACAGGGAGAGATGGAGAAAGGAAGGGCTTGTCTCATTGTCTCTTCTACCCAGGAGAGTACTGAGTCCTGCCTGGTCACAGGAGGGAAGAGGTTGAGAAACCAGGGGTCTACCGCACGAGGCTGGGTGCATTGGCAAAGCCATGGACGAAGAGAAGACAGAGCATAACTGAATGAAGAAAACAAAACAAAACAAAAATATAAATGCTGGGCTGGAGAGACGGCTAGGTGGTTAAGAGTACGTGTTCAGTTCCCAGCAACCCTGTGGTGGCTCCAGTTCAGAGGGAGCTTACTCCTTCTTCTGACCTCCATGGGCAGCAGGCACATATGTAGTGCACATACATACATGCAGGCAAAACACTCATCCACACACAATTAAGTGAATAACTTTAAAAAATGTGGAAAAAAAAGATATAAAACTCAAATTCAACAACTATCCATGGGGAAAAGAGCAATGTATCACTTAGTGGACTGGGGGTAGAGCCTGCCCTGGGCAAGGCTGAGCCACTTGAAACCAACAAGCATGATATCAAGTTTTAAGGGCACAGAATATTTAGAGTATAAATAATATACATAAATGACCGACAACAGGAAAGAGGGCAAAATCTGAGAATTAAAAGGGGAGTTACATTGTTCTAAGAGCCTGTACTATTTGGAAAGTCACGTCCATGCCATGCAACCCTTGAGGACAGTGACCCTGTCTTGTTCAACTCACATTCTCGTCACCTAGAACAGTTCCTAGCAGGCACTGGCAGAATTGAGGCCATTTGTTCTCTCCACTGCGGGTCCTCTTCTAAGGTTCAGACGTGGGAATATTTCCCAGCCTCCCTTGGAGCCAAACTGTAAGCAGATGACTAATGTTTGACAGGTAGGACATGGATAGAAGTGATGTGTCACCTCTGGCCCAAGGCACAGCAGGTACAGTGTTCTTCACCCATCTCCTTCTTCCCTCACTTTGGCAGGTGTGTGATGAGAGAGGATCATCACAGGATGGAGGAGGTCTGGATCCCTGTGTTGTGGGCCGGAGAGAACCCACTAGTCTATATCAACATTTTCAGCCCTCTGCTATGTCAAATCACAGAGATTTAGAGGCTTACATATGGAGGTAGTAAGTGTTGTCCTAATTAATAAATGTGGTACTTAACAAATATTTTTGGAATTGGTAAATGTATGCTCTTCTTTAATCCTCACTGTAGCTGCAGGTTAGATATTTCCCATTGACAAAGAAGGAGATTCAGAGGTAAGAAGCAATATAGCCAAAAATTAAATTTATGCCTTCAAATTCCAGCCCCCCTTTCACTATACCTGGCTGTCTTTCAAGAATATAGTCTGATATATATTTTATGTGAAATTTTACCAAAAAGTACTTTGTTACAGTAGAGGTTTGGGACTTTCCAAATGCAAGTTCTCTGGCTGATGAGACAAGGTTGTCATCTTGGGTGCAGTCAAATCCTCTTGAATTCATACTCACCAAAGAGGGAACGTTCTGTCTTTGGGGTTCTAGGGAGGGGTCACCCCTGCATTTTCTAGCTTCTTGTAAAAGGACGTCTGTCAAGGTCAACATCCTCTAGGAGGGGTTTGCATCTTACCTTCAGAAAGATTTCCCAACCTCCCTTCAGCCGCCCCACCCCAGCTCTGGATCCTGGCCCACTGGAACTGGTACAACAAAGAGATGGCATGAACTAATAAATGAGAGCACCTTGTGGACACCTGCCACCTAGCCATTGCCCCAGAGTGGGCAGAAGATGGCCTGAGGAGTAGGGATTGCCTCCACTCTAAGCCAAGAATGGGTTGCGTAGGGTCAGAGGACCAGAAATAAATTCAACCTCTGAGAGAAAAACGGTCAAGAATCAACCAAAATTGACAACCTTAGTTATGATAGAGAAATATGAAGCAAAGGCCTGGATTGTTCCCTTCTGTCAATGTCGACCCCCCTGGCTTCCTGCAGGGTCTGGTGCTCACTGCAGCCAGAAGAATTTACTGAGTAAAGATTATGTGCCAAAGACAGAGCTGGGGATGCAGATACCAGTGAGAAGAATCGAGTCCTGGGTTCTGTGTCAGATGAAGCACTCTAATCCTGAGAGACAGCTACTATGTCCCAGTGGCTGTCACTAAACAGGAGTCCTTTGCCCAAAGATGACTCCTATAGAAACCTGGCTGCATCTGCAGTAGACAATGTTGCTCAGTGGCTCCCCTAGTGGCCAAATCATCCTGGCTCACACCATTTCTTGACTTGTCATCATTCCCTGTAGGATATGTTCCTTTTGGACCAGAACTCAGAAGCTCAAATCCATGCAGCTCTGGACATAGAACTGGACAAATCTAAAGAGACTGTTGTCAGACAAATTCTCTACCTTAAAGATAAAGAAGCCAAGATCCAATGGAGGAGAAATGACCCAATGGAGACCATCCTTTGGATTTTCCTAGAACAAAAGCGATACACCATTTATGCTCACTATTATTTAAGCAAGCGAGTCTACTGGAGCTTTTGAGTAAGCCAGCTTATAGGTGACCAAGGTGGGCAGGAAGGGAAGGCCATTATCCTCTCAGAATGGGCTGGGGTCAGTATACGCCATTCCAGTCCTCCTCAGTTTGGATTCATCCTCCAGTCCACCTCCACCCCTTTGTTGCAGGTGATCTATAGTCTTCGCCTCTAAAGTGATTTGGATGCACAAACCCTAGGGAAATGCAAGCCTGGGAGAGCTCCTTTGGCTGAGACATTGCCCAGTCTACTTACCCTTTTCTACTGTTTTTACCCATAAGGAAGCTGCCCACGGGCTGGCAGCCAATAGTGAGCATGAAGCACTGGCAAGTTGGGTCTTCCTCTGGCCAGCCTGCCCTGGGGAGCTAACCTTCCTTCCTGAGACAGGAAGACTGTGCAGTCTCCTCCATGGCCTGTGGGCCTTGTCATCCCCTTGTCCTTCCACATTCCCATGGGTGGAATCCCAGTCCAGCTCAGTTATTACCTATCTTCTCATACCCCTTCATCAGTTGCCACACACCCGAATGTATTGTGAGCATCACTCGTACAGCATTCACTGACTGGTGTGGCTAGCCTCTGCCTGTGACTCGCTCTCTCAAAGCACTGAAGTTTCCAGAGGGGGGGAAAAAACTCTGATGTTTGTGTCCATGGCACCAGCATAGGCCTAAGGCACAGTGCAGTGGCACATTGTTTAATTCTGAAAAATGAGACACTGTGTAACTTCCTCTTTGCATAAAAACGGATAAATAATATTTATAAAAATTAAGATGTTACCAGATGATATAATATTATGAGATGACCTTCATACGAGTGGCCCATTTTGTTGATCAAAATTTCATATTGTACATGACCATAGTTACTAAGTAAATTTATGGAAGTCACATAACATTCATGTCATCTTCCAGCTTCTGGATACTTTCACCTGTTCTGATGTTTTACCTGGATCTGGTCTCTCTCTCTCTCTCTCTCTATCCTTCTCACCCCTCTCTGCCTCCTAAAGGCGTGTACAGCCAGGATAAGTCCTACTGTGAGTCAGTATACCCAGGTATTGTGGCTAGGTCTTCCCATGAAAAGTCACAAACCTGTGGGACAGGCTTTACCATCCAGCTTCATGTGAAGAGACTGTGGGTCCAGGGCAGTCAGGCAGCCAGTCTGAGGTGTGCAGCAGGTAAATGCAGAACTGAGTGGAGCTCTGGCCTGTCTAGTCTGTAGCCTAGGCATCTCCACAGACAGCACTTCGATGTAGCTGACTCAGCATGCCCCACTTACAAGATGCCATGGTTTGAGACCGTCAACACTATCTGTGGTCTTGATGAAAATACTCCCTTATTTTCTGGGATGCCGCAAATTCACAAACAGCCTAGAGTGGGCTTGACAGCCTCATCACTCAGTGACATCTGCCTCTGAATATGGTCCCTGCTCTCCTGGCAGGTAACCCAAGGATCTCTGCTCAGTCTGCCTCTGGCTGCCATGGCAGGCTTCTCTTGGCTTCATTTTCTCATGAACTCTCTTGGGTCTTATGTAATAACGACAAAGATAAGATCCACCTGCAATAAACACTCAAGACAAAACTGTCATCATCCTCAGGGGTCAAATAGCTCTTACCTGTGTGCACTCCCGGCTTTGGCTCTATCATGTTTTCATACAATTTACTGTACCTTGATTTGCCTGCATGCGTTGATCTCATTAATTTATCTATATTCTTACTCTCAAAAAAAAAGGAAGGAAGGAAGGAAGGAAGGAAGGAAGGAAGGAAGGAAGGAAGGAAGGAAGAAAGAAAGAAAGAAAGAGAATGCCCATGTTAAGTTTGAAGTCATTTAGAAACTATTTCTGCTTCCACTTACTGTGTAGAATCTCGATGGCTAACGGACACCTACTGTACATACATCTTTTGAGAATATCGGGTTGACAGGAGCAGAGTTTAGCTGGGGAGGAGGAAGAGAGGCGGGGCCAGGATGAGCACAGCAGCTGAGTGAAGCTGGAGGCTGCAGAGCTGACAGAGCAAAGGCCCCAGACATCTTCTAAGCAGTGTGCACAGGGAGTGGAAGCTCCTGGCACTGGGGATCTAGAGAAACAGGGAGAGGCTGCAACTGCAAGGTGAACAAGACGCGAATTGTGCCTGTTCTTTGCCCTGCACTCTGGGTTGAGAATTCTACCTTCCCCACTAGAAAGATGGGAGACAGTCTTTGAGAATACCGTCAGGTTGGGCCTGGGGTGCCAGGGAGATGAGGGCCCAAGGGAGATGAGGGTGCTCCGGGTCCATCTGGAAAAGCCAAGTGATGGTAAATCCAGAAAGAGGTCCTGTGAAAGAAGACGTCCTGGAAGGAGCTAGGGACTAGAAACGACACCATTGCAAATACCTGCATTGTTCTAACAGACAGGACGCTCCAGATGCCGGAAAAGAGGCAGTTTGCAGAGGTGCTGGGTCACCCCAGCCCCGGAAATGAGACTCTGTGCCACAATTAACCTCTTGATGAGAGATTTCTCTCAG
Organism: Peromyscus attwateri; assembly: GCA_902168425.1. Taxonomy (NCBI): domain Eukaryota; kingdom Metazoa; phylum Chordata; class Mammalia; order Rodentia; family Cricetidae; genus Peromyscus; species Peromyscus attwateri. The sequence goes on along the minus strand of CABHPP010111243.1, from coordinate 36,868 downwards.
TTAAATTTTAGTTGACAGGGAGCAGAACCTGGACGACTTTGAAGCTTACCTGACAAGTGGAGAGGATGAGGACATGAATCCATCACCTCCCTTCACTCCATCTTCCCACATCCTCCTCCCCAGTCACTTCTGGGCACTGAGCACTCCTTTCCAGTGAGCACTGTGAAACCCTCTCACTCCTTCCCTCACGTCTGTTTGAACCGAGACCTCTCCTGTCTTCCATCTGGGCCCTCAGAACTCACAGTGCATGTTTTAAAACCAGCACAGGACATTGTGTGTAGAACTCCTGACTCTCTCACCAGATTGCGACTTCCTCAAGGCTGGAAGCTCCAGTTTGTGTGCATAGTTTGCCTCTATTAGGTTGTAGAGGTGTGACAAATACTTCTGAATGAATGGTTACATCAGTAATCACGGGACAATGAATCAGGTCCAGTAGTTATCCACCTTTGGCATGCTAATATGACGGCTTAGGGTATAAAGACTCATTTAAAGAAATTAAATTACTTGAGATAACACTAAACCAGTCACCCCAAAGCTACTTTGCAACCACCATTCTAGTACACAAAACATCTTGCTGTCCTAATAAAAATGTGCAGAGCCATTGCACTGCTCACTGAGTGGAATTATTTGCCATTAAGACTGCTCTCCCACAGAGCTGGGGATGGAGCTCCACGGCACAGCTCTGAGCACTGTCTAGCCTTTGCAAGTTCCTGAGTTCAAGTCTCAGCACCATAAACAACAGAAAAACAAGGGGAAGAGGTCTCTTATATCCTGATGAACATGGGCACTTTTGGAGGCCGCTTGACCTCACCCTGGACTTGTACAAGTTAGTCACAGGGCATCATGGCCGCATTACACTGTGTAAGAAACCTGGACATTGCATCTGCCAGCCATCAGATAAACAGTGGAAGTGACATAGACAGAGCCTCACTTAGGGAATTAACCACCCATTGCATTGGTTCTCAGAGGAAACACAGGTATGCATGAGAGAAGCTGCCTTGTGGTGGAGAGAATAGGACTCTTTCAAAATTCTGTGACAATGTCCCCCAGGCAAGGAGGGCAGCAGCAGTCCTGCTTGAGTTCACTGAGTTGGAGAGAAAGAGACTTTTCTATGGATACTTTCCAGATCACTGGTGAAACAAAAGAAAGTTAGAGAGCCATGGCGCCAATTCCCCACCAATAATTTTTCTCACAACCAAGGGATGATTCTTGCAGGGAAGAAGTCAGTGTCTAGAAGGTCTACATGTTTGCTTCATGCCTATGAGTGATGAAGAGGTTAGTGATGAGCCACAGGGGTTCCAAGGAGAAAGAAGCATAGATTTGTGGATTTCAATCAGGCTACATCTTAGGGGGTAAGAAGAAATGGTTTCAGTGAGACCACACAACACAGGACAATACAGGAGTAGTAAAGATGTAATTCCTAACACAGAAGCCATGAGTGTTTAAAGTCCTAGCCATGATGGTAAGATATAGGGCAAGCCCATGCACACACCTCTGGGGCACTGCCACCGTTTTGCACTTCAGGAGGATGAAACACACAACATCCAGGTGTCTCCTGCGGAAGAGTCAATGCCATCCACTTACCTGGAGAGGGAGCTGGTACCACGAAGCCCAGGCCATGAGCAGTCTGCAGCAGGCTCCCTAAGTGGATGTTCAGAAGGTGGAGTCTGTCTAGGGAGACCGATCCATCAGCAGCATGTTGCACTAGCATGAAGACTCGAGCTCTGTGCACAGCCACTAGATAATTGAATTTTCATGTGGCTAGCTCCCCAGAATGCTGTGCACTCAGAAGCTTGGAACCTCATGCCTTAGGGCTAAGAGGACTTTTTTTTTTTTTTTTTTTTTTTTGAGTAGGAGAGATTAGGATTCTGATAGATGTTTGAAATCTATTGGTGGTTCTGAGAAGTTACTTAACCCCTCTGATTCTTAGATTTCCCTGTGGAAAAAAGCCATCATCACCATCATCATCATCATCATCATCATCATAATTGTCATCATCATCACCAGCACCAGCACCACTGACATTGAACATTATTGGACACATTGGGTGAAATGCTTTTGGGAAGTATTGAATGTGGTGCCTGGCACATGCTAACAACTGGAATTATTATGTAGTAACTGTCACAGGCCTTTTGAGGAAACAAAATGAATCACATGGACTATGGCAGGCAGCTAGGAACTGCCTTGGTGATAAGCCCACAGCCCTCATGAGGGAAAACACAATACCTCCCCAATTTATTTTCATAAAGGAGAAATTACATCTCTTGCACTTTTCTCAACAGGTGTGGTCTATGTTGTTCTTCAGCTTCTGTGCGTCAGTGAGTGCCTGCTCTAGAGCCTGGCTAGATGGAATCGGGCACTTGGACCTTGCTAACTCAGGGATGGAGATGGTACCCACCTTCCAGTGATATAATGAAGAGGGATGTTTCAGAGCCCACTTAAAGTGCTTACTTCGGTATCTGACTGGTAAGTGCTTGTTATAAAGTAACTTTTAGTGATGGACATAACAGATGGTAGGGTTGAGTCATCAGGAAACATTGCATACATGCATTAAATTGTCAAATAAACAAAATTAGTGAATAGAAAAGTAATGGTTTTTCTTGGAATAAAGCTTCAAAGCAAACTGGGCCTTTCTCAGTTTGCCATGTACTCATACGCTCACGAGCATGAAGTCTGAGACCCTGTTAAATGTCTACAGCTGTCCATGGATCTACGAACCATGCAAATAAAACCCCTGCCTTTCCTTCAAAGAGTTTGTTAGTATGATGATGCATCATTCTGACTGTCAACTTGACACAACGTAGAACAGCCTGGGGAGGGAGTCTCAATGATTGATTGTCTAGTTTGACCTGTGGACACATCTGTGGAAGATGTCTTAATTAGTTGATGTGGGAAGACCCAGACCCAAAGTGGATGGCACCATCTCTTGGACTGAACCCATGAAATAAACAGGAAAGAGTGAGCTGCATGATGTGGGTGTTCACTCACTCTGTGCTCTTGACTATGGATATGACCAGATGCTCCAAGTTCCTGCCTTGACTTGCCCTCAGTGATGGACTCTAACCTGGGCTTGCAAGTTGAATAATACACACTCTCCCTAGTGTGGTGGTATTGTGTTCCCCAAAATATTGGGGTACCTGATAAACTTATCTGGGATCAGAGAAGAGAACATCCACAATATTAAACATAGAGGATAGGCAGTGGTAGCACACACCTTTAATCCTAGCATTCCAGAGGCTGAAATCCGTCTGGATCTCTGTGAGTTCAAGGCCACATTGGAAACAGCCAGGCATGGTGACACACACCTTTAATCCCAGAAAGTGAGCCTTTAACTCCAGGGAGTGAGGCAGAAAGCAGAAAGATGTATAAGGTGTGAGGACCAAAAACTAGAAGCTTTTAGCTGGTTAAGCTTCAGGCTTTTGAGCAGCAGTTCAGCTGAGAGCCATTGGGATGCGGACACAGAAGCTTCCAGTCTGAGGAAACAGGATCAGCTGAGGAACTGTCGAGGTGAGGAAGCTGTGGCTTGTTCTGCTTCTCTGATCTTCCAGCATTCACCCCAATAACTGGCTTCAGGTTTGATTTAATTAATAAGACCTTTTAAGATTTCTGCTACATCTGGCACCCAACGTTTGTGGTATGAATTCCCGAAAAATCTCCTTGCCTGTGGCCTTGTGGGCCCCTGCTCAGACCTGAGCTACCCTCAGCCAGTTGTGAAGCACACTGGTTGGATTTGATGAAGGAGGCAGAGGCAGGAGAATCCCGAGTTTGAGGCCAGCCTAGGAGGCTTGCTAAGGAGAAGCTTCGGCTGGGGTCACACAAACGATGGCAGCGGGACCATGGAGGCAGCGGCCGCTGCTCCAAATTGCTGGCTCCTTCTCATCATGTTGGTGACTGTGGTGATGCTGCTACCTGGGACAAAGGATTTACTGCTGCTTGTTCAGAGAAGAATTGCCAGGACCATCGTGTTACAAGAAAGCATCGGCAAAGGTCAGCTTGGAAAAGTTTGGCAAGACAAATGGTGGGGAGAAATTGCTGTGAAGATTTTTCTCTTCTAGGAAAGAATGTTCATGGTTCCGAGAGACAGACATTTGTCAGACTGTGATTGCGCCGGGCGGTGGTGGCGCACGCCTTTAATCCCAGCACTCGGGAGGCAGAGGCAGGCGGATCTCTGTGAGTTCGAGGCCAGCCTGGGCTACCAAGTGAGCTCCAGGAAAGGCGCAAAGCTACACAGAGAAACCCTGTCTCGAAAAAAAAAAAAAAAAAAAAAAAAAAAAAAAAAAAAACAGACTGTGATTGCTCCAAACCACAGAGGGGGTACAAAAAAAAAAATGTCTGCAGGGAACCATGGCCATGCCTAACAGTGACTTTGAAATCTTCAAAAAGATGACAGGATCCCACAACGATGATTCCACATGAACTATGGTAAAGCCATTAAGCTGATTAACACCACGGAAAGATTGACTTTGGACTACAAATTGCTTAGGACAATTTTGAGATGGCTAGCTGAGTTGATCCAGCCTGACAGACTACTTGAACAAGGACTTGAAAAAAGGCCTGCACTTTCTCATTATGCAGCGACTGGACAAATGATACAGGACTTGACAATTAACCCAAAAATTTTCTTTTCAGGATTCCTTAAAGATGTCTTCACCCCCAGAAAGCAGGAAGTAATTTTAAGAAAATGACGCCCACATTCCCAAGAGGTGGGGTGGATAGTTTTTCGGTCATTTAATGAGTTATGGATATTGTCATTGTTTACAATGGTTGGTTACAAGTTGTTAATTGTTAATGGTCAAGAAAAAAGTTGAGGCCGGGCGGTGGTGGCGCACGCCTTTAATCCCAGCACTCAGGAGGCAGAGCCAGGTGGATCTCTGTGAGTTCGAGGCCAGCCTGGGCTACAGAGTGAGATCCAGGAAAGGCGCAAAGCTATACAGAGAAACCCTGTCTCGAAAAACCAAAAAAAAAAAAAGAGAGAGAGAGAGAGAGAGAGAGAGAGAGAGAAAGTTGAACATGGAGATTAGATTCAGAGTTTTTGTTTAAAAAAAAAAGACAGAAAAAGAAAAAAGAGAATATAGATATGAAGTAGATCATCGAATCTACTCTGAGAAAAAAGATAAAGAAATAATAGGATAAATGGGTAGATCATTGAATCTACACTAAAACGAAAAAGGGGAAGATATAAAAATGATGAAAGGTAGATTATTGAATCTATTATGAAAAGAAAAAAGAGAGAATATGGATATGATAAGATAAAAGGGAGATTATGGAATCTACTTTTAAAAAGGAACTACTTGTTTTAAATAGGATAAGTAATGAAATTTTTGGTCTGAGTTTATCAAATGTTACTGGACTGGACATTGTTAATATATTAATGGAGTTTTTTGTCTGAATCTGTCAAATGTTAATGGACTAGACATCGTTAATGTAATCTTGACTGTGTATATTGTATATACTTATTGGATATAATTTTTCTTGTATTAGTTATAAGCTTTTTTAAATTTTAGACAAAAAAGGGGGAAATATGGTGGTATTGTGTTCCCCAAAATATTATGCACCCTAATAAACTTATCTGGGGTCAGAGAAGAGAACAGCCACAATATTAAACATAGAGGATAGGCAGTGGTAGCACACACCTTTAATCCTAGCATTCCAGAGGCAGAAATCCGTCTGGATCTCTGTGAGTTCAAGGCCACATTGGAAACAGCCAGGCATGGTGACACACACCTTTAATCCCAGAAAGTGAGCCTTTAACTCCAGGGAGTGCGGCAGAAAGCAGAAAGATGTATACGGCGTGAAGACCAGAAACTAGAAGCTTTTAGCTGGTTAAGCTTCAGGCTTTTGAGCAGCAGTTCAGCTGAGAGCCATTGGGATGGGGACACAGAAGCTTCCAGTCTGAGGAAACAGGATCAGCTGAGGAACTGTCGAGGTGAGGAAGCTGTGGCTTGTTCTGCTTCTCTGATCTTCCAGCATTCACCCCAATAACTGGCTTCAGGTTTGATTTAATTAATAAGACCTTTTAAGATTCCTGCTGCACCCTAGTTGACATATTTTATCACAATAGCAGGAAATGAAATGGAGACAATGCTTAGAACAAGACAGCTCATTGGGCTTGGTGGCACATGCCTATAAACTCAACGTTAGAGAGCTTGAGGCAGAAGGATTCTAGTTTGAGGCCAACCTGAGCTACATTGTGATACTTTGTTTAAAAACAAAAAGAAAAATAAGAACTGTCAAGAAGTAGTTTATTGTATGTCTAATACCAAATGAGTAGCAGGATTGTGCACTGGTACTTATAGGGAAACGATAATGCAAGGTATTGCTCAGGTGCCAGGGATACTTATCCAAATAACAGACAGTAGTAATCTTGCCTGGGAAGAGCTGAAACAGAGCCAAGATGAATGGACAAATGCAGAAAGTGTACATTTTCCAGGTGTCACAAGGATGGAATAGAAGAGCTACCTACCAAAGTCACCTGTGCCATCCAGGGCAGGGATACAGTTATCAAGACCACCACACAGGGTGCAGGTGCACACAGTACCATGACTTCCAGCAGACAGCTGTCAGGTGACCAGACAGACACGGAAGAACAGTGAGGCAAAGCCAAACAGACCGCCCACATGTCCCTTGTCCTTGTTTGGCATTGCAGGGAACTGGAAGAGAAAGGACAATGGGGATGAAGGACCCATCAAAACCCTGCACCTTCCTGAGAGTCCCTCCATCTTCCACTCCCATCTCTGTGGCCACCGCTAACCCAAAGCTCTCACTCTGAACTTGGTGTACTGTGTACATTAGAGATGTTAACTAAGAAGACACTGGAGAACTGGAAGAACTCGGGGCGGGAAGAGAAAGTTGCGAGACACTGAAAGACACAGGGAAAGAGAAACAGCGTGTGACTGTGGCTTCTGAAGTGCTTAGGATTGGTCCCAGTGGGCAGAATGGATGCTGGTGAGATCATCAGCCCCATGCCAGTGTGGTTTGGGTTGCCTTCCCTCATCTGTTCTACTTACAAACACTGCCTAAGTGACTCTTAGAAATACACAGGTAGTTTGTATTCATGAAGCCAGTCACTTGTTTATTTACTCTGAGTATTTACTGGATCCCTCCTGTATTCCATGTACCATTCAGGTGCTGGGAGCAAAAAGTAGACAAGATAAACATAATGTCTTTCTTTAAAAAAAAAAAATCACCCAACAGGTATGTTCTTTAAAATGTATCTATTCTTTGACCATTTTACACATGTATAGTGTATTTTGATCCTACCTACCCCTATCTCCCCTCCACCTACTTCTGGACTCTTCTCCACATCTGTCCCTTCAACTTCATGTCCTCTTCTTATTTTATTTATTTAATTAATTTACTTTTTTTAAAGAATTCACTGAGTCTCGGTGCTGAGCATATGCACTGGAACATAGGCAACCTACTGGGACCATACCCATCCCTGAAGAAACTGAGTCTCCCTCCCCAGCAGAAGTGAGTCCCGTGGTTGTGTGCGTGTGTGTGTGTGTGTGTGTGTGTGTGTGTGTGTGTGTGTGTACTGTTTTCAGCTAGAGGAGGACATTGGGTGTCCTGCTCTAGCTCTCCCTATCTTACTCCCTTATGACAGGCTCTCTGACTGAACCTGGAGCTAGGCTAGCTTCCCACAGCACTGGGGTTACAGGTACACAAGCGATCACGCTTAGCTTTTTACATGGGTTCTGGGGATTTGAACACAGGTCCTCACACTTGCACACCAAATGCCATCTCCCCAGTCTTTGACTGCTGTAGTTTACACTGGGCTAGGCATTGCAAAAATTACCAAAGAATTTTGAGACACAGTCCATGTCTTTGGTGGAAATAATAACATACATGAGTTAATTACTGTCTGTGAGTAATTCCAGTCCTCCAATGGACTCTCATTTCTTCCCACTTTGTGTCTGTTTGTCCACTCTTGACCCACTCAGTATTCTCGACTCTGTATTTTTGATTACCTAGATGCTCACATAACTATTTTGCGCTGTGAGAAGGCAGTATCAGCTACCAGAATGTGAATCTCTTTGGCTTAACATTGCAACAATTGATTTAGTTCATGGTTCTGTGCAACTTGGGATAGGCTCAGCTAGGCAACTCTTCTGGTCTCAGTTGGGTTCATTCATGAACCTGCAGGCAGATGCTGCTTGGCTAGGCCGTTGCAATTCTGGAGGCTAGATGGGTGTGACTAGAACATGGTTAGATGAGGTTGACGAGACAATACGGTCTTTTACCTGGCAGATTGGCCAGAGCTTGTTCCCTTGGTAACCTGGCAGAGCTCCTAGAGAACTAATGGAAATTGACAATGTCTCCTGAAGGCTAGGTTCAGATCAGGTCCATCACTGCAGCTATAGTCAATCAGCAGAATCATGCACAGGGCTAGCCTAAAAGAAAGGGTGGGTGAGGAAAATGAGTCCATCCTTTGATGGGAACAGCTGCATTTCGAGGTGCATGGATACAGGGAAGGGTACGGTGTTACTCACGCATTTTTTATATTCTTAGAGATTAGGGGCGAGCTAGCACTTACTGATACTATCTGAGCAAAAAGCCAGTTCGGGAAAGCAGAGAAGGATTCTTAGAGGAAGGACATTTAAGTTGAGGTTTGAAGAACAAATAGGGGTTAGCTAAATGGAGAGCATTCAGGTCAGAGAGAGCGGTACAGAGAAACTCCTGGAGCTGGAAGGAGTCTGGGACTTTCCAGGAAGATGGGTAATGATGAGTAAGGTGGGCAGGGACCTGAGCTGGGGGCTGGGTGGAGGAGAGCTGTCACTGCTTAGGAGGATGGCATAATTGAGCGCTCTGTAAGCCTTGATAAGAAATTTGGACGTCATCCTAAGAGCACTGAGAAGTCATTAGAGAGTTTTTAAGCAGAGGCAAGAAGTGATGAGGCCTGTGTTTCTAAGAGATCCCTTTGACTGGGGTATACAGAATGGATTAGGGAAAATGAGAGGAAATCGGAGGATAATGAGGCCTATTTTAAATTGGCAAATACCTCTAGCAAGATGAGGGTTGCCTGCTTTAAGAGTCTGATTCGGGACAGAGTTCCCATCCCCCTGACCTGGAGCTTTCTACTGAGAGCTGTGAAGAGGAGATGGAAGAAAGGTCCTCTGGGCAGCCCACCCATCTTGCCAGCAGTGTGGGACTCCTGACAGTACCTCAGGCATGAGGAAACATGGACGTCCATAGATTAAGATTCTCTACTTTTCTATTAGCAGAACTAATCATTTGCCTTTAAGTAAGATGTCTAATTTTCATTAAAGCAGTAGCCAAGAATAATCAAAAAGAAATTTCTAGAACATTCAAATCTAACAGTGTTTCATTTCCTCTCAATGCTGAGGCCAACCAAACTCTTATCCCATTAGATACCCAATGATAGTTATTGTTTATTGAGCACCTACTTTGAGCCTGGCCACTTATACAGTTTATGCCCCATGGTACTTCCAATGACCTCCCTACAGACACTAGAGAAGCACGTCATTTAGTCACAATGACATGAGGTACATCTAATTCTGGCACCAATGTAGCTGTCAGCCATTGCCTATATCTTGTAGAGTGCTTGGCACAAGGAGGGGGGAGGGGGACAGTCTGGGTTTGTTTTGTCTATTTTGTCTCCCAACATCCCTCTGAAGTAGGTGACATTAGCATTTGCTCTTTACTGATACAGAAAGCAAAGGTCAAAAAAGATGAATAGCTTGCCCAAGACCACGCCACCAGGGCACAACACCAGCCTCCTGCCCCTCCTCCATGTTCTCTTCATAATATCCCGTTGTCTTTGTTTTATGTCTGTGCGTGTGTGTGTGTGTGTGTGTGTGTGTGTGTGTGTGTGTGTGTGTGTATTTCTCTGTGGAGGCCAGAGGAGGGCACTGGACCCCTGCAGCTGGTGTTACAGGTGGTTGGAAGCCACCAGATGCGGGTACTGGGAATTGAGCTTGGATCCTTGGAAGAGCAGCAAACTCTTAGCTGCTTGGCCATCTCTCCAGCCCTGATACCATATTGCCTAGAAAATGGGTTTTTCTTAAATAAATATGCCCTTATTCTTCCTAGTCCTATATAAACACAGATCCCCATGTTTCTGTCATTCTCTTCTGTGTCAACTAGAAGCTCCTAGCAGAGTGGGCTAAGCCTGAAGCCATTGTCCCAAACCCACTCCAGCACTGGCAGCTGTCAAAGTCCAGAACATTACACTTGGTCTATACTGGTTCTCCCCAGCCATGGCACCAACTTCAGCCTCCAATATGCCTTGGATCGGGTCTCCAGGCAACCTGCCTCTCGGTAGCATTTACTCAGGGAGGAGTCAGCTCCAGTCTCAGAATAATGGCTGTCCAGTTCACATTCTCCACCTGCCCCAGCTGCCCATGGGAAGCTGGCTGGGATGCCACTGCTGTGCCAGGTCTTCAGTCCCCAGCATGAGAGAGGCTGGGCTCCAGCTCCTCAGCCAACAGCACTGGCAAGAATAATGAGCTGCTCTGGGGGAAGTGAGAGCTTTCTGATCAAGAGAGAGATAAGGGCTGTCACAGTGACAGACAGACCCAAAGGTCCCTCCTCCCCATCCCACCCCAGTGCCATCCATTCCCCTGCTCAGCTCTGCCTGTCTCTTGACACAGATTTGAGGAGGCAAAAGGGTCAGAGGGAGGGGAGAAGCCATCTAGTGGGTGAGAACAGGGGAAAACCATAGTGTCAGTGTTGGCTTTGGACTGTACATAGGGGTTGGTTTCCTGAATCCCATTGAAACCCCTTGGAGTCTGTATCACCCTATATCATAAGTTTGCTCATGTAGAGGGATAGAAATAATAAATACATATTTTACAAGATTCTTGCAAACATTAAAGGAGTCAGCAGGTAGGTCAAGGACCCAATAAAATATCTACCAGAAGAAGATCCTACCCATATGGACCCAGTTGTGAGTTTGAATGAAGTCTTACAGTGTATGGGCTATTGTTACACCAAAAGACACCAGGCAAAGATTGTTCTTAGCACGACATTAGGTAAGTATTGTTAGCAATGTTATCAGGGGGCTTCTTGTGTATATTGGTGTTAGCTCTAATGCAGTGGTTCTCAACCTGTGGGTCACAATCCTTGTGGTAGTTCGAGTCACTCTTTTACAGGGGTCGCATATCAGATCTCCTGCATATCAGATATTTACATTATGATTCATAACAGTAGCAAAATTACAGTTTTGAAGTAGCAATGAAAATAATTTTCTGGTTAGGGGTCATCCCAACATGAGGAACTGTTTTAAAGGGTCGCAGTGTTAGGAAGGTTGAGAACCACTGCCCTAAGGTATTTTTCAGGCTTTAAATGCCGAAGTCTTCAAACAGGCCAGTTCCTAAAAATGAAAAGAGCATGAGAAGCCTTCCTTCATTCTGGTTTTCTATCTTCTCTGTATTTAACCTCATCAACTTGCTGTGGGATGTTCTGTATGGCAAATGTGTTGCTAATAAAGCACTGATTGGCCAGTGGCTAGGCAGGAAGTATAGGCGGGACTAACAGAGAGAATAAAAAGAGCAGGAAGGCAGAAGGAGTCACTGCCAGCCTGCCAGCAACCGCCAGGACAAGCAGCATGTAAAGATGCCGGTAAGCCACGAGCCATGTGGCAAGGTATAGATTTATAGAAATGGATTAATTTAAGATATAAGAACAGTTAGCAAGAAGCCTGCCACGGCCATACAGTTTATAAGCAATATAAGTCTCTGTGTTTACTTGGTTGGGTCTGAGCGGCTGTGGGACTGGCAGGTGAAAGAGATTTGTCCTGACCATGGGCCAGGCAGGAAAACTCTAGCTACATCAACTCTCCCAAAGTACCTACCTCTCGCGCAGTTCCAGTAACAGGTTATGTAGATGTACTGGCCTGGTGGTCCATGCACTTGTGTCCTGAGGCAGAGGCACACTACACTCTGCCTAGAAGATGCTCAGCATGTGCTCTGGGGACAGGAAGAGGGCTGATATGTCTTTCCCATGTCATTTCCACTCCACACAAAACAGCAAAGACTATATGGGTTCATAGTACTTGAGGCGAAAGTCAGTATCATTAGAGAAGGGCGGCTGCTGGGGGCTGGGTGAAGGGAAGTGGTTCCTGTGTCCCCAGAGCCAGACAAGGGAACCGGGAAGAACAAGGGAGGGGGGACATGAAGAAGCATCCAGAAGACCGAAGATGGCTGTGGACAGAGAAGCAGATGTCTTTTGTGTTTGCTGCCTCCAAAAATCAGATCTGTGCACATATATGACCCGCTCCCTGATTCTGGAGTGAAGATGACTTGGGGGAGCACAGCTGGGAGTGAGAAGTGGAGGAGGGTCAGGAGAGAAATAGAGAAGAAAAGGGGAAGATGAAGGGATGCTTCAGCTTGAAGACGTCCCCAGATGTTCATATGTTAGTGACCCCATTCCCCAGGCAACAGTGCTGAGAGCATTAGATAGTGAGTACCATCTTCATGAGAAGATTAAGGCCACCATGGGAGGAGAGTGGGTACCATCTTCATGAGCAGATTAAGGTCATCGTGGAAGTGGCTTCATTATAAAGGGAGAGAGGTCAATTCTCATCTGTTTTACTTGTTCATTTGCCTTTTCACCTCCCATCTCCCACCTCCCACCTTAAGTTGATTGCAGCAGGAGACTCCCATCAAATACTGACATCATGTTCCTGGTCTTCCCAGGCTCTGTAATTGCGAGCCAAATAGGACTCCATTGTTTCTATGTTACCAGTCTCAGGTACTTTGTTATAGCCACTTGAAACAGACTAAGACAAAACACAAGAAGAAAGTGATCTATAGTTGAATGAAAGGAGCAAATAAAAGAATTATACCCTTTCCCTTCTTAAAGGGAAGGTCCGACGGGCGGTGGTGGTGCACGCCTTTAATTCCAGCACTTGGGAGGCAGAGGCAGGTAGATCTCTGTGAGTTTGAGGCCAGCCTGGTCTACAGAGCAAGTTCCAAGACAGGCTCTAAAGCTACACAGAGAAACCCTGTCTTTAAAAAAAAAAAAAAAAAAAAAAAAAAAAAAAAAAAAAAAAAAAAAAAAGGGAGGTCCTCTGAATGGCAGAAAGCACTTTTAATTACTGAGGCATCTCTTCATGGCCAGCAAGAGACAAGCCAACATCTGGCCATACACACACACTGTAAAACAGTGTGGCCTCAGCTCTTGCCTTGTACCTACACAATCAAACAGAACATCTCATGTTCCACCTCTAGGTCTTTGCCAATAGGGTTCTTGAGGGGAGAAGGCTTTTCAGCTTTCTTGTCTCAAAAAATTCCATGCATCCCCAACTATCACTACATGGGAGGTCTTTGTTGAGTCAACAAGGCTGGATTAGGTTTTGCAGCCCTCTCCTGCTCGACTGGGACCCTGTGCACACTGGGGTGGCATGTGTCACTGTCTCATTGCTGTGGGTTCCCTTCTCTGTCTGCGATGAAGACATCGGTCTTGTTCATATGTGTGCCTGGCGTTTGAACTGCAGATCTATTACCATTGTTCACAGAATGACAGCGAGGGGGGAGGGGGAGGAGAGCACCAAGGAAAGGTGAGGACAAGACAGAAAAGGGATAAAGAAGATGAGGAGGGAGGGGAAGAGAGGAGAGGGAGAGAACAGAAGGAGGGAAGGAAAGAGACAGAAGGCTAAGCCAAGAAGAATGAAAGGGAATCAAGGGTGAAGAACACTGTAGGGAGCCCAGGAGATGGCCCCCAGGGAATCTCAATACCCAGGAACTTGCTCCAGGGGCTGGCTTCCTCCTGCTTCTGATCTTCACAAGGCTCCAGGGTTAGGCCCACACTGGGCCTACACACCTCAGAGTTTCTGTGAGTCGGGTGACGTTAAAGCCATGGGACAGAGGATGTGTGGCTTCTTAACAGGTCCCACACTCAGATCCCACTGTTGGCTATTCCATACAGACAGTTGTCACAACACAAGGGGACAGCCTGTTCCTTCCTGCCTGTTACTACCTCCCCAGTGAGACATGTCTGAGTGCGCTATGAAAAACTGATGAATGTCTTTGTAGGAAAGACTCAAGCAGGATTCAGTGAGTCCTAACTGGTTTTCTATCTTCTCTGTATTTAACCTCATCAACTCTCCCAAAGTACCTACCTCTTGCGCAGTTCCAGTAACAGGTTATGTAGATGTACTGGCCTGGTGGTCCATGCACATGTGTCCTAAGGTAGAGGCACACTACACTCTGCCTAGAAGATGCTCAGCATGTGCTCTGGGGACAGGAAGAGGGCTGATATGTCTTTCCCATGTCATTTCCACTCCACACAAAACAGCAAAGACTATATGGGTTCATAGTACTTGAGGCGAAAGTCAGTATCATTAGAGAAGGGCGGCTGCTGGGGGCTGGGTGAAGGGAAGTGGTTTTTCAGTCATCTCGAAGGCCCACTTAACTTGTGTGACTTAGCTCTGGCATCTTGGATCCTATCTCTGATGCTTGTTTCTGCCTCATTTTCATGCATAACACCATCAGACTCCAGTGCTCCTCTTTCCTCCTTTTAGTTTGTCAAGATGGAAGGAAAATGTGTATTCCTGAGGTAGGAGGACAAAGATGGTTCTCTTCATGGCTGCACTTAAAGATATTCCAGGAGACACCAGACCTTAGTTGGAAGGGCTCTTGGGGTAGAGAGGGGTGAATAACATGTATACAGGAAAATTCTACTGAGTTCTCTATCTTTCAGGAAGATAAAGAGAGACAACATTTCTTCCCCAGGACATATGGCAGGACCTCCTGAGGAGGGGACCAGAGGATGTTACCACCTACCCCAGTCTTTCCCTCAGTGGGGAGATAATGACCTGGCTGGAGGTTCAACTCTCCTGCATCTGCTTCTGAGAATGTACATGACCAAAAGACTAGATGTGAACAAGAAGAGGAGGGAAAGTCTAGAACAACTCCTAATCCAGACAGAGAAACAACTCACAACAAATAATGGAATTAACCAAGCTGTTTCTTATTTAGCTGTTATTTGGTGGTTGGTGTTTTACTGATAGCTTTAAGAAAGAGAAGATGAAAACATTGGCTTTTTGAGTGAGGGAGAAGGGCTGTAGTGATTGCTGGGTCCTGAGATGCTGAAGTTACCACTGTGTCTACCCCATTTCTGCTTCTTCGGCTCAAAGACCGCATCCCTTTCTTTGCCCATGTGTTTTCTTATTGGTTGTCTGAGTCGCTGGATATGAGGGGAGGCAGTTGAAACCTGGAAAATATTTTCAGTATTGCCATTCTTTCTGAAACCTCAGAGTTCAGGGAGATGTGTATACATAGTGAGACCACAAAGTGAGGCTGGCTAGGGAGTTTGGATTCTGTCTTACAGATGAGGAGACGTAAAAGACTCCTGTCAAGCAGGGAGATGGCGGTCAGGCTTGCAGAGTAGGTCACTCTGAACTTAGTGGAGAAGACAGATCGGGAAAGGTTTGTAGGACAGGAGACAGACGAGCTGCCAAGAGACTGCAGGGATGGAGCAGGAAGGAGAGGGCAGAGGCCTGTAGGACAGACAGAACGCACAAATGGAGCATGAGTCATCAGCATTCAACAGCCTTTAAGAGACCCAGTCAAGGGCTGAGAGACGGGCTCAACTGGTCAGGTGCTTACCTTGCAAGCATAAGAACCTGAGTCAGAACTCACATAAACAAAACCAGGGGAGGTGTAGTCCCAGAGTTGGGGAGGCAGAGATGGATGTCTCTCTGGGGCTTTCTAGCCAGCAGCCTTGCCTATTTGACAAGTTTCAGGCCAACGAGAGCTCCCGAGTCATAATAAATAAATCAGTAAAAAAAAAAAAAAAAGTGGATGGTGCCTGAAGAACAGCACCCATTGTTCTTTGGCCTCCAGATGCATACACATATATGTACACCCACACATACACACACACACACACACACAAAACAATTGAACCCCAACAAAGCAATGCATTCCTCCCTATTCACAAAGCTGTATTTTTTATTCAGCAATCATTAACAACTGATTTGAGTCTAGCCACTCCGTTTTAAAACCCCTGTCTCCTACAATTTTTTTTTGATCCTGGTAACCATTCTATTGGAGCATAAGAGGCACATTATAAATACATTTTACATCGCTCACTGTATTTTAAGCAAATTTGAGACATCTCTGATTAGGTGCCTTCCCAACGATAGCCTTGTTCAGACAGATAATTGCATGCTGATTTTTTTATTTTATTTTATTTTGTTATTCTTCCCCGGCTTCATTCTCTTCCCCTTTGGCAAAGCTACAATCTTGCATACACACGTCAGTGGATAAAAACCCTTGAAAGTAACTCTTCAGAAGAAATCTAATTTACTTTTTAATCTGGTTCGGAAAATTTGCCAGAAAAATTTCCACCGACAAGCACTGCCATTTATTAGCACTTATCACACACCCGGGCTGTGCTTTGGCTGCGGATGGGGCTAATGTAACAGGGGACAAATCTTCTGATACATTATTTATTTGATACAATCCCACCCAGATAAGATCTATGGGCAGCAGAGGACAAAGTTTGACCTTATCCTTCGGATACAGAAAAGTAAGGAGTCTTCCCTTTCGCTTGTTCAAGAAACCTTCCTTTCTCTGTGTTTGAAAGGCTCAGCTTCTCTTAGAGGCCAACAACTGTCAGCTCACAAAGACTTGGCTTTGATGTGACTTTCTTCCCCGAGGTCTCTACCACACCCTTACCTGTTTGCTTGTGTCTGACCTTGGACTTATTTCCAAGGGTTTTATGAAGCTCTGCTCTCTTAAAGACAAAGACCAGAGTGGCAATCAGCATAGATCAACGCAAGATTCATGTCAGGTGGCCCCACTTTGGAGAAAGAATATGGATACGGACCAGCGGGTGTCCTTGTCTACTGACTGGATATCTCCAGCATCCTCCTCTTCTGTAGTGTGAGGAGGGAGACCCCATGGCCCTGCCTGTGGAAGCCTCATGCCTCAGGAAGAACGGACACAGAAGTCCCGGCTCTGAAGTTCTGCCGTTGCTATTTCTTACTGGATAATTTCTGGGAAAGCACTATGTCTGAGCTCCTGCTCCCTGGAGTGTCCACAGGGGGTGCTGACTCCTCCCTTGTCCGCCCTGCAGAGTTATTGCAGGGATAATGACTAGAGAAGCTTTGAAAATGGGGAAGGACTATATAAATGTAGACTTAATTGTGAATTGATTGAGTAATTAGTGGAAAGACACTGTGAAGTATCTGTTGAACTCGGAGGGAGAACAGGGACTCGGAACAGCCAGGGAAACTACTCCAATCTCGGCCGTTAGGTATCTATCTCATGAACACAGCTACTTACACCATGAATCTTGAACCTACATGAGGATGCATAACTCAGTGTGGCAAGGGGGTCACAAAAATTCCATAGCAGCCAAAGGTTTCTGAGTGAACAATGACCAAAAATTAGTGAAAAACCAAGCACACGAGCTGGATCTGAGAGGTGCTCCTGGCAGCACGCACCCGTGTTACAACATGCAACTTCACTGGAGCCTTGGTTCTAAACTAGCGCTTCTCAACCTTCCTAATGCTGCAATCCTCTAACACAGTTCCTCACGTTGTGGTGACCCCCAACCATAAAATTATTTTCATTGCTACTTCATAACTGTAATTTTGCTACTGTTATGAATCACCATGTAAATATATGATATCTGATATGCAACCTCTGTGAAAGGGTCATTAGATGCCCCCAAAGGGATCACTACCCACAGGCTGAAAGCTGCTGTTCTAAACACACAGGACACACAATTTGAAGCATAAATGCCCTCACACCATGTGAGTTAGCCAATGTCACCTAAAATCCCTTGTATCAGATTCAAGACTATTTTATGTTAAGACTCCTGGGAATTTTACTCTGTGTGTGTAGTTTTGTGCTCTTACAAAAACCTAATGGCTTAATTGTAGAAAACAAAGACTTTCCCCACCATTATTCTTCAGCATGAATATATCCAGCTAGTATATCCTGGCTTGTATTGGGTTAAATTGTTTGACTTTAAAAATTACCATTTGTGTTGATACATTAAGTTTCATAAAAAAAATCATTAAAAGAAGTTGGCTTGGGATTAGTAAAGAATTTCTAATGATTTCTGAAATGACCCTATACATACTATTCTATGCTATGTGTTTATGTAAAATGGGATTCTCAGCATTGATGTTAAAAAATCAAAATATCGATCATCTCTAAAAAGTTTCCAAGATACTCTATATTCTGCAGTATCAAATAGTCAACAAAGATTTTATTCTTTATGTAAAAATAAACAAGCACACATATTGCAAAGTAATAGCATGAAGAATCATTTTCAGTTTTACTGGAAGATAAATTATCTTCAAATTATTTTCTTTATTTTTATTGTATGTGTATGAGTATTTTCGCCTGCATGTACATAAGTGTACCACATACATGCATGCATGCAGTGCCCATGGAGGCCAGATGAGGGATCTTTTGGAATTAGAGATACAGGCAGTTGTGAGCAGCCATGTGGGTGCTGGAAACTGAACCTAGGTCTGTAAGATGAATTGCTAAACGGTCTTAATAATTAAAAAAAAACCCAGAATCAGATATTGGGGTAAAAAAACTGAGAGATCAGAGGAATAGGACAAGCCACAGACAACCTCACCTCACTGACACCTTAGTCTCCAAAGAGAACTACTTCCTGTATACCCACACCTGTGTGCCTTTCTGTTCTGCCATCTCATTTCCTCTCTCTGCCCAGCTACATCACTTCCTCTTCCTGCCCAGCTCTGTCACTTTCAGACCTTTATGGTTAACTAGTATCAGAATTTAAGGCATGTGCCACCACACCTGGCTCTGTTCTCAATGTGGCCTTAAATTCACAGAGGATAGGATTAAAGGTGTGTGCTACCATTGTCTGACCTCTATGTTTACTCTAGTGGCTGGCTTTTTCCTCTGATCCTCAGATAAACTTTATTAGGGTGCACAATATATTGGGGATACAATACATCACCACACTGGTCCTCAGCAAGAGCAGCCAGTGCTGCTGGCCATTGAGTCATCTCTCCAGACCCAAATTATTATCTTACAATAATTTATATGGTTTATTATCAGTAAATGTTTGGTTTGTATTCCTATTTTATATAATTTATATATCCAGGAGAGAGGATTGTGAGGGGTAGGGTCGAAAAGGCTCTTAAGTGGGCAGTAGTAGGAAAAGGGAGGTGCCTGATTTTGATGTTCAATGTATTTCTCTTGAGAGATCTTAGCAGATATCTTCAAAACCCCACAGAGCTCTTGGCAACCACAAAACTGGAGTTCACTTTCTTCTCTCCCATGTTTCCTGGAAAAAAAAAAAAAGGTAAAATATCTTCCAGCACTGACCAGAACTGGATGGAAGCCTTGGCGTAGCTGTGCACACAGTGAAAGCCATTTCCAAAGTTCCCGAGCCTTCTGCTCCACCCGTTATATACCTCATGGGGTTGCGGCAAGCCAGCAGCACAGTGATGTTCCATGTGACAGACCCTACTCAGCCACCATCAGTTAAGTTCTTCTCATTTATGCTTGCGTCATTGGTCCCTGGCACAATGTCTGCACGGCAGGAAGGGCTCCCTTACTACCTGCTGAATGGATGGATGAATGAATTGATTCATTAATGCAGCACACAGAGGTCAGTGTCGCTGGCTGAAGACAATGTATTTAGGATAATCAAGATTGTTGAGTCCTAAATCCACTTTGAAAACTTGATCCTCTACCTAATCTCTTCCTCTTCTGCCTCCAAGGCTTCTTCCCACTCTTGCTATTCATTTCCATTCTCTTGTCTTCCAGAATTTTCCAGCCCTCCTGACCCTTGCAGATTTTCTTTCCTTCACTGTGAATGTTCCCGCCAGTGAGCGGGTGGTGAAGAACTTTCTCTCGTCTCCCTGCTTTTGGTGTTTCCTTCTCAGAGCTATGCCTCCTGCGGGAGGAGTAAATATAGAAAAATGACAACATGTACATTAATGCTCGTTAGAATGTCATCATTATACTCTGCAAAGTGTCTGCCGAGGGGGTCCCTAAAGGACACTTTGAAACGGAGCAGCTGCTCCGGATTTGTTCCAGCTCACATCTTGAAGAAATGACATTGAGATAAATTCAGTTTTGCAGGCTGGGAGTAGGGGGACAGCAGGGCTTCTTTGGAGAAGGAGGAGATAGTGAAGAAGAACTCCATAAGTCTTCTGGGCAGAACAACACAGAGATACGCAGGGAGGAGGAACAGGCTCCATCATAGGGCTCTCTGGCTCTAACCAAGAGACTCTGTGTCTGTTTAAGGAGACCATTGCAAAGGAGCACTTCCTTCAGTTTTAGCAAGACCAGCCTCTGAAAGAATGGCTTGCTTCCTCATGAAAAGTCAGAAACGGGCCTGGGTACAGGGATCTGATCAGGTAAATTGCTTGCCACACAACCATGGGGATATAAGTTTGGATCCACATCCAGCATGTAAAGAGCTGAATATGGTGTCACTGCATGCCTGCTTGTCGTCCCCAAACTAGGGAAGCAGAGACAAGTGGATTCCTGGAACTCACTGGCCAGTCAGTGGCCAACCAGTCTAGCTGAATTAGCATTAACATTTGTATACACACACACACACACACACACACACACACACACACACACACAGAGAGAGAGAGAGAGAGAGAGAGAGAGAGAGAGAGAGAGAGAGAGAGAGAGA
>CABHPP010111243.1:0-16245 GCA_902168425.1 Peromyscus attwateri | reverse complement strand
AGAGAGAGAGAGAGAGAGAGAGAGAGAGAGAGAGAGAGAGAGAGAGAACAGACAGACAGACAGACACAGAAACAAGCTGGGCAATGGGACAGAAGAAGCTTTATTCCACTTTACCACTAGAAGTAACTACAGAGAGATTTTCAAGACAGGGAAGCAAGGTGACATCAGAGTTCTGAGTCCACCTATAAAGCTATGAACAATGAATACCAATGAACATCTCTTTGTTCTGCTCACCCACACAAGATGTAGTGAGTCTGAAAAGACCCATAGGATGCCACATCTGCCTGCCGCTCACATTGCACAACACACGCTCTGGTCAACAGCTAGGTAAGTAAGTGGTCTGGTATGCTGGTTAAGGACCTTAGCTCCGTTTATCCCACCACCCTGGAAAAGCAGGTGATGTGTGTTGTGAGACCTTCTAGAAAGAACTTTAACTTTTATGTTTTATTCAAAGTGATAACTTTGAGTCCAAGTTATAAGATCAATGCTCTGGCTCTAACAGGTTTATGCTACCAAGCCTAAGAAGTATGGCCTGTAATGTACTTTAAACCTATAGTGCTTTCTAGGCACTGCCACAGGGAATTCTCACCACTGCCCTTTAAAATAATCAGGACAAGCACTATGACTCCTACTTTACAAATGGGAAAAGTGAGGAAGAAGATTTTCAACAACATTCCCACACAAACATTTACCTGGAGTATTGATATAGCCTATAACTTGGTAAGAATGCCTTCAAGACAGGAAAGCCACACAAAGAGACATCAAAATTCACACACAGGACACAAGACTCTACAAATGCCAACCCACTGATTTAACCTGCCAGAAATCACTAGCACACATAGCTACTTAGGGTCATAACTTTGCTCGCCTGGTTGGAGCATAACAGCCTACTGACCGGGAAAGAACAGGGTGACTTCAGCCACTCCAGGACCCTGCCATCTCCAGTCAGGTGCCAGTCCATGTTTGACAGATCAGTCAACCGAAAGTTCAAGACAAGATTGAAGTGTCCAGGACACAGGTTCTAAGCATGGATACAAGATCTGCATGACCTCCTGTGTCATCCCTCCTCACTGCGACCAGTCTCGAGCTCTCTGAAGCCTCGGCTTCCTCTTTGATGAACTGGGACATTGAGTCTTGCCACTTAACAGATTTCTGAGGACTAGAGCTCACCCTTCAGACCAGGATTAAGCATGTACAGCCTTCTCTTCTGGATGATGGCCTCTTTGGACTTCACAGAGTTTGTCAAAGTACTTACCACTGCTTTGTGGATGAAGATCCTGGACGCTGAATACACACACACACACACACACACACACACACACACACACACACGTACGCACGCACACACGCACACTCACTCATTTCCATTTCTTCTTTATTCTAGGACTCAGAAAGTTGGACCTACAGATTAATGACCACTATACTCTAGTACCTTTTCCTACTATAGCCATGAATAGATAGGTTTATGTGATCTTGTAGAAAGAAAAACTCCTTGTGATTGATCAGATGTGCTAATACCCCTCAGGAAGGCACAAAGCTGCATCCTGGTCTCCTCCACAGAAATTTTGTGGTCTCATGAAAAGGCCAAGTCAGCAGCATCCTCAGGCACCAGTCTTTTGGTTAAGAGTGGCGATAATGGTAATGACTTCCTTCTAGGGTTGTTGTGAAGATAAGAGATAATGGGCATAAAGTCTTTAGTACAATGCCTACATAGATAACTCTCATTATTCTTAGTACTAACTGCAATGAAACTGGAGCTGTGGTTGGGCTGTGGTACGGGAGAGCTGAAGGCAAAGAGTCCTGGCAAGATGTGGCCTCCCAAACTTGAACTTCCCGGCCTGAAGAACCATAAGGAAAACCAATGTTCCTCAAACATTGTCCTGGTCTCAGGCATTCTGTTGTAGCAACAGAAAACAAACTCAGGCAAGCCAGAGCTACCTACAGCTCTTCTGAGAGCTTTCTAACGAGGGAAAAGTGGTGAGAGAAAGAGGTACAGTGCACGATGGTTTGCCATGGAGAAGGTGCTTCTCCCTGGAGGTACTCGGAGGGGAGGAGGGACTCTCTGACCACCATCAACTCAAGTGCTCACCACAAGTTGCTGTCCGTGAAGAGAGAGCAGCAGGGCTTCCGCATCTGCATCTTTTCCCCTGGGGAAGACTGCATGAGGAGAGAGGAGGGAGGGTAACCCTTTGGTGCAGTCTGGCCACCATCATTTTGCAGAGATTTGCCAAATAGAAAGAGAGAAAAGAAGTTGATTTGTTTTGTTCATGATTGTATAGCCTTGGGGGACGGGAAAAGGAAGATGGTGATTCTATTGTCAATAAACCACAAACCACTCCATTTCTGATGTGTTGTGTCAGCAAGCTGATGAGAAATGAACTAGTCATGAGGACTCATAGAGGTTGATAAACTCTGAGAAACAGGTTTTAAGTTGACAGCGGAAGAAATGGAAAACATGGGAATACAGGGCATGAGGCTCCTTCTACGCACATCCTGTCTATTCCCACAATGCCTAAAAACCAACTCATTTCTCTCTTCACAGGTGCAGCTGTGAAGAAAGGTAGCCAGACAGAGAATTCTACTGTAGACCAAGAGTAGAAAGTTAAGGTGAAAGGGCCTCATTAAATACGACTATCTAGAAAGCTTGGTGCTTAGCACTTATTTCTGTGGCTAGAGGACAAATGGTTGCCTTAGCAATGTTCCTGCATCCGTTTTTCTCTGGTTCCCTTAGCTAGTCATCTGGAATAGTACAGGACAGATCAAGGGGCCTTGACTGTTGACCAAGCATCATAGACAAAGATCTAAGAGGCGCTCACAGGATGGAAGACAGAAGTAGATGTGGTGGAGTTGAGTGACAAGAGGAGAGGGCTTGCTCAGTGGCAGCCCAAGCTTCCTTGTATCAGAACCAAGGGGTGAGGGTGCAGATGTGCTTTGGATTCACAAATGCAGGCTTTAGATAACAAAGGAGAAACATGGCATTGCAACTCAGCATCCTGGGGAAGAGGAGAGAGCAAGGAACAAGAACCCCTTGCTTGACAACTCCTTGCTTTAGAGAGCTGGCCCCTGATGGAGCCGTTGATGCTAAGTACCACCACAGGCACTATGCAAAGATGAATAAAACATGACCATTTCCTTCCCAGTCAAATGAGTGGCATGGGAGTGTAAACAGAAACCAACTCACTCTGGAAAAAGTCCTGTGTCAAAGGTATGTACAAAATGAGAAGTCAGCTCAGGACAATTAGGGGAAAGGACCTGCTGCTGTGTAAGGAAATCCATGAAGTAATTAGCCGTTGATAGGAGTTTGGTAAACAGCGGAGGTTGTCTGAGTCTCCTCCCTTCACTGTACTCATAGGTTCACTGTCCCATCAGAGAAGTTATATCAGGGATTAAAATGTATGGATCTCCCTTCTCTTGAGACTTCTTCCATGCATTCATGAAACAAAAGACTAAGGCACCGACTATAAAACCCCTTCCTTGCTCACTCCCCCAAGATGTGTCCAGTTCAGTGGCAGATGAGTCTTCTTTTCTGTCATCTAAATCCTTACTCCAATTTTCTGAATCCCTTATTATCATATCTCTTTTCTGTGCTCATTGGGAAGTAGCTGTTTGAATCTATCCCTCTCTGGGAACCCCTGGATGGGTCCTGTTCTCTCCTTTCCTCTCTTTTGTGTTAATTTCATGACCTGTACATGACATTTCTCAATCCTCCCTCACAGCCTACGGCTACCCATTCCCATTATTCTTTTGTTCATTAAACAAATACTTGCTGAGCAGCAACCTTATGCCTGGTCTGGAAGCTAAGAATTCAATAGTGAAAAAACAAAATAGAACAAAATAAACAAAAGTGATTCCTATCCAGAGAAGGAGACAGAGAATAAGCAATTAAACACACCAATGCTAACATGCTGCTGGACAATCATAAGCTCTTATTCTGAAGAGCAACATGGGGGTGGTTATTCAGGATGCTGGGCAGAGGGTCATGGGCTTGAGAGTACCTCTGAGGAAGGAATATCAGAGCTAAGAAGAGACCTAAGGAAGAGGAGAAGGGAAGGCTGATGGCTGGTAGAACATGGGTCTGGGTGACACAGAAATGAGGCTGGTCCTTCTATAGTGGATAAACATGTAGTAAGAGGGTAGGCTTACACAGTAGCATAAGAGAGAAGCAGTGGCCATTCTAAGAGCACTGGGTGATTAATCCAGGTGATTAAAGTTTTTGAACGTATCAGGGCTTTGGGTCTTGTTTCAGTTGGGAGAGATGCCTTTGGAAAGTTTGGAGCCAGGGAGGTACAAGCTACAGTTGGTGTCTTTGCAATGTATGGCCAAAACTACTGTCAGGGGAGAAGTCGGGGCTCTAGCAGCCGAGGAGGCTGGGCTCAGCCGCTTGTCCCAGTTCACTAATTTAAAAGATGATGCGGTAGGAGAGATGGTGCAGGGGTCAGTCATTGACTATACAAGCACGAAGATCAGAGTTCAGGTCCCCAGAACCCCCAGGAAACCAGACACAGCCGTACATGACACAGTGGTGCGCAGCTGTGACTCCTATAGTGAGGTAGGAGGCAGACACAGGAGAATCCCCAGAGGCTTGAGGACCAGTGTTCCTGACATCCACATCAACTGAACAACAAAAATCCATATCTCAAGCAAGATAGAAGGTGAAGACGGACGCCCAAGGCTGTCCTCTGACATCCAAACGCCGCCCGTGGCTCATGTGTGCCTACATGGGCTGAAGATTTTTTTAAAAGATGAGTGATGACAAAAAGTGGAAAACGGATTGTTGAGCTGGGAACTCCACTTCGGGCCCCACCTTTCTGTCTCCAGACCACACCCTCAGGAAGCCCGCCAAGCAGTGGCTCCTCCCCCGCTCCCCCCAGCTACTCAAGGTATTTAAACTTCCTCCTGGAGAACCTCTTCTCCCAGTCTCATCTCTAGGGGCTGGGAACGTTTTGCCCAATAAACTTGTTCTTTTATTTTAATTTGGCTTGATTTGGATTACCGCATCATCGGAGAGACTTAATATCCGGGTGCAGAAACCTTTCAAGGATAATTAAGATGGCCACATTGGGAAGAACAGATAAAGGAGTTTAGGAACCCCACGTCTGCCTTTAAAGTACTGCCACGAAGAAGAGTTGGAGCAAAGGGCAATAGGAAGGTCTAATTAAGCAACCTGGGGAGGCAGGGTCTAGATGGAGGAACCAACAGGACTCATCCAAATGAATGGATGTAGGAAATAGAAACGGTAAAGTCAAGGGAAACTGCAAGGCACTCAGAGAGCAACTGAGCCTGGGCTGCACTATTCACTGAAGGTAGACTGAGTGGAAAAGCAGGTTTGACGCGTGGAGGTAATGAAAGCAATGTTTTTGTTTTTGTTTTTTAAACAAAATTTCTTATTGATTCTTGGGGAATTTCTCATCATGTACCCCAATTCTGCTTACCCGCCAATTCCTTCATATCCTCCCTTCCTCCCTGCAGCTGCACCCCCAAGCAAAAATTAGTAAATCAAAACAAGCAAAAACAAATAAAAAGAAAAAGAAACAAAAAGAATAAAAACAAACAACAACAACAAACCCTCTTCGAGCCTCCATGTTTCCTGCCTCTCCAATACCTCTCCAACACCTCTTCATTCGTCCTGGTGGCATTGGGAGCCTTGGTGTGTCACACAGTGTACCCTTTTGTTCAATCAGCTTTATTTGCAAATATTCATTGCAGTGAGTCACTGGTCTGGTTCAAGGCCTCCGGTTTCTGGGACACCCTCATCACATCCTCACCAAAACTCCTTTGAGATATCCCACAGCCTCCCCAGTCATGGAGATCCTGCAGTTATCATTCTACCAATGAGCTCCATTCTACCTTCATGAACTCCAGCAGGTCCTAGATGGGGAAGATGTCAGGATGGGCCAACCCCAGACCCAGCTGTGGGTCTGGATGAGGGGCGAGGGGCAGAGCCAGCTACCCTATGCTCATGCCATCAGGGTCAGCTCTCCCCTGCTGGTGGTGAGGAGTGGGGCCATCTCTGCTGAGTGCTGGGAGAGGGACATGGTCCTCGGCAGCAGCCGGGTCTGGGTATCACATTGCCCCGGGTGGCAGTGCAGGCCATTTAGATCAGCACAGCCCTAGCAGCAGCATAGTCCTCAGACTCCAACATGGCCCCAGATCTTGGGCATCCATGTGATCTTCGATGGTAACAGGAATCTCAGACCCTGGCTGCACTAGGGCCATGGACCCAGACGAGACCCTCAGCTACAGCTCTGGCCCAGATGTCACCATAGCATCGGGTAGAAGTTCAGGGCACTAAGATCTTCATGTTCCTGGCTGTAGCATGTTCCTTGGCTACCAACATGGACCCAGATGGCTGAACTGACCCCAGGCAACATGGGCCATGGACTTCAACACAGACCCCAGCTGCAGTAGGACCACGGACCCAGACATGATCCTTAGTAGCAGATGTCACCATGCCCTAGTGGCTGTGTAGGCCACCCAGACCAGCATGGCCCTGGCAGTAGTGCTGCCCTCAGACACCAACACAGCCTCAGTGGCAGCCCAGACCCCAGGAATCTGCATGGCCCTCATGGCAACAGGAGCTACAGGTATCAACACAAACCCCAGATCCTGTAGAGCCATGAACCTAAACACGGCCCTTGGCAGCAGCCTGGGCCCTGACAATACCATGACCCCAGGTGGTAGCACAGGCCACTCAGATCTGTATGGTCTCAACTGAAAGCAATGTTGGAATTAAGAGATTCCTACCAGGCCTCTAGCTGATGATATAGTGGATCTGGGAGGCACACTCACATGACATTGAAGGGTTGGGGAGTTTTAGGGACAAGACGGAGTCACTCTGGATGTGGCACTGGGAACGAAGGAAAGCACACTCTCTAGCACAAAGTCTGGTGCAAAATGCATCAGTACTTGGGTGGGCTACAGAGGGTGTCAGTCCATCAGAGAAGGGCTGAGATGGCTAGGGCAATAAGACAACAGAACTCTTGGAACATGATGTTGAAGATCAGGGAGACTGTCCCAGACAGACCACAGTCCCACAGGACTCAAGAGAAGACTTTACATGTACATGATGAGGGAGGAGGAGCTCTGTCACCTCACAGGATCTTTGACAAAAAAAGAACTTTAGACCGTGAATTGTTTATCCACTCTCTTCCAGCCAGGCAATCTCTCCATGGTATGCTAGAATCTATGAACACTAGTGTCTCCAGAATTCCTGGGTGAGTCAGGGCACAAAAGAAAAGGCTCTAAATGTGGCCTCTGAAAAATACCAAAAATCTATGTTTTCTAAAACACATGCCCTTGGCTTCTCAAAGTCATGCCAACTAGCTAGATAGCCCAAACCCTGCTAACAATGGTTCTACCCTGCTTTCACCAATGCGTTTCCTAAATGTTCCAAGGATGGCAGTGGTCTTCCTAACAAGTGTAAAGAAAGGGAGGGCAGTCAGCTAGTCTACTGCAAGTCTGTGGACAGAGGTTGGAAACAAATCCTAGAAGAGCTCACAAAAAATATTCCACACCGCAAAGAAAATGATTTCTCCAGAGCAGTGAAAGATGGACACACAGGCAGAACAGACAATCAGTTTGCAGGCTCTAGAGGGATGGGAAGCTCGATAGTACTGTAGGTTGGCCAGGAAAGGTCATAGAAAAGTGGGTCTCAAAGGGGTCCCTTAAAATGAAGATCGCTGACTTGACCACCTGTGGTGCTGGGAGAGAGACTGCCAGTCCGGATGGAAATCCACCAATTCAATAAAATGCCTCTGGGTAAGAAAGACCCATTTACTCCTTATCATTATCCTTAATAATTCTGAATTGGAAAGTGATGGAAAACCAACCCAGATCTCATTTCAGAGGGATGTGGAAAGGAGGAGAAAAACACATCAGAAAACAAATTCATCTTCTCTACACAGAGACAAAGGACTGGGGCTTGGTCTGGAGCTAAAAAGACTGATCCTTTCAAAGCTAAGCTAGTTTTCAAGACATTCAAGTCAAGTACTGATAAAAATCCCTCTATTCACTGTTATATTAATGGCTTCTCCACTGTATGCAGATGCGCAAAAGCATCGCATCTGTATTTGCATTTCCTTTTCTATTGCCTCCAGCTCACTGAATTTCTCCCTTATCTGCCAAGAAATGTCTACTTCTAAGGTATTCTCTCATTTCCTCATGCCATTGGCTGTCAAACGACTTAATAACTTGCCCATCATGGAAGTCAAATATAGTTTATTAAAAATGCATGTCTCACTCAATGGGATGCCCTTTGGCAGTCTTCAGACCTTGACGACTCTGGCTCAAAGCTTGGGAACACAGAATGGTCTTGCCTGGCCAGCTGCTTGGTCTTACTTTCTATCGTACTAGCTGGCCAGTGCATCCCAGACTGAGGAGAGATGGAAGAAGGCAGTAGGAACTGTCCAAAGGAGGTGAAATGGGATGGCAATCTGAATGAGGAAGTGGGACCCAGACTTGGGCACCTCAAGTTCCTCAAGACCTCCAAGTCATTGGGGTGCCAAGGGAGGGATGTGGTTTGGAGGATGGGCCTAGTACCTGGAGAAGAGGGAGAGAGGACATGGCATTGAGGCGGGAGTGGCTGTGTCAAGTAAGTACTGGGGTGATAAATCACGTCTGCGATGGCTCACATAGCATGGCTACATTGCTATTTACAGGGACTAATGAGGCATCTGCAGTCCCGAGTGCAGAGTCAGAATGTTGCTGTGGTGAGGAGGAAGTAAGGAGTCTGAGTTAAGCGGGGAAGGGGTCTCATCATCTGCCACAAGGAAGGACAACAGCAAAAAAGTCACTCCGGGGAGATACGTGAACCTGTCTTCAAAACTGTCTTAGAGTAGCCCCACAGCCTCCCGGGTCCCCATTTCTAATTGCTCTTGAGTTTCCTGGCCAGATCCTTCTGCATGGCTCCAGTTTAGTCTTTTCATTCTTTGTTTTACACTCCGTGGGCAAGATGAAACATAGCTTGGTGCTCCTCATCCTCTTCAGTGCCTTGGGTGCCTCTTGAGAGTTGCAGACTTTATGGAGTCCCCTCTCAGTCTCCTCTCCTTGAGGCCAGTTAACTCCTGCAACTTCCAGAGGAATATGTTCTCATTGCTTTCCCCCTGCACTGCTCCTTCCGGTTTTCCACTGGTTTGCTCTACCCTGGACCAGTCACAGCCAGCCCCCTGCCCTTAGGTGTGTAGCACGCAACCAGCTTGTCGCAGAAAGAGAAGGTAGATGGCAGACCTCCAAGCAGATGGGCAGTGCAGGAGGAGGAGCAAGAAAAAACTAAGATACTAATGACAAGAGAGCATTGCTACTCTGGGAGAGGGGCAGTGGGGTGTCCACAGGAGCAAGGGGGAAGCTGGCTGCGGGAGTGGATGAGGCGCAGATACAGGCATCAGAAGAATAGAGTGGAGAAAACCAGGTCATGAGACAGGAGAGAAGGAGAAGAATAATGGTGGGGAGGAAGAAATGAATGAGACAGCTAGAAGCAGGTCCAGAGCCAGATAAAGAAAAAAATCCAAAGAGAAAGCAAGGAGAAGGACCAGAGGGGGAGCGCTTGGAAGGCTCAGAAAACCTGCAGCCAGCAAAAGGGGAAGCAGAGGCAGGTGCCCACAGACAGAACGTTGAGAAGAGAGGGAGGGAGGGGGAGACAGAGAGAGGGAGGGGAGGGGAGGGAGGGAGTGTGTCAGGACAGTACCTATAGGGATGGCAGATGGTCTGATAAAGAAGAAAAGCGAGACAAGAATGATAGGGAAAGTGGAAGAGAAATGGGGAAGGATGCCATGATACTGAGAGGATAGTGAGAGAAAAGGACATGGAGGGAGAGGAAGGGCTGCTGGAGGGGGAGGGGGCCGCAGACTGGAATCAGAACTGCGGGAAGTGAACTGGGTCCTCATTCTGAACTTCTGCCAACATCTGAACTTGTTATTCAGCCATCCATTTGTTACCCATCACTAAGACTGGCTGAGAGAGCTCAGCTTTAGCTTTTCTTGATTATAGAATGTTCTGTCCTGGTCTGTACAAGGGTAACTCTGAGTTTCTAAGTGAGCCAAATGCAGTTAGAACAAATCAGAGAAGGAGGCAGGGCTGGGAGGATGCACCATTAAGGATGAGAGATAGAGTCGGTTAGTGACACCCCGCAGAGCTGGAAGAGACGCTTCCTAAAATATATATTTATATATATTACTGTCACTCCTTGGGTGGGAGCCTCAGTGCCACATGCTGCCATATATTGCCTGTGGGATTCCAGAACCAGGCTGTGAGCTTGTGGAACCTTCCTTTCACCTCCTTTACCCTCTTAAATGCCTGGTCAGAGACCTGCCTTCCCCATGACCTCACACAGGTGCTCCCTGCCTGTGCAGACACATCAACAACTTCAGAGTCTCCCAGAGAAGGTGGGGACAAGCTGGGTGACTGGGGAGAGAGGCAAGGGCTCCTGGTCCCCAGACAGTGTGCTCCACAGGAGCCCTCACCACAGCCAAGAGCTCAGCACTTGCCCTTGGACTTGGGGTGGTAGCACTCAGAACCAGGGACAGAGGGAGGACGAGGAGATGGTGGCATGCTCCACTGCACCTCTCCCCAGAATGCAATGTGACACGAGGCATCAGGAGATGGCAGCGAAAGTTCAAGGGAAAAACACACAGTTATTTATGGCTCTGGCATCTGTTGTCAGATCAGAAACAGAGACCTAATCTAAGGCAAATCCAGCAGCCTGTACCAGAGCAGATGGGGAGGTGTGCGCACTGCTCAGTCCTGTTCCACTCACAATTTATTATTATTCCTCATCTCCAGATCCCATCTCCAAAGCAGACATTTGTCCTGGCCACCATGCCAGCAACCCCGGGTGGGTGGACGGGCAACTGTGAATGTCCTTCTGCTGACGGGTGCTCATTTCCATTGTGTGGCTTGGAGCCTTCTGTGCCAGAAGAGGGGTTATGGGAAAACATAAAAAGGAGGTGAGAGAGAAGTGTGTGTGTGTGTGTGGGGGGGGGGCAGTCAAAGTAAGCCACAAGCTGAATAGCAATGGTGTTGGCCTGAAGTCCAGAAATGAAAGGGTCCACCCCTCTACCGCCCTACCCATACAATGACCTTGAGTGCCATTTTTAACTGTCTGGATGTTCCTGTTGTTGAATGTTTGAGATTTTATTGTTCATTCTTAATGTTTTACACACCACACACACACACACACACGCACACACACACACGAGATTCAGAATAAATGTGCAGGGACGTGAACCTGGACTCAGTAGTTCTGGATACAAGTAGTCCTAGTTTTCCAAGAACAAATCTCATCACCCGAAACACAAAAAACACATTCCCCAATGGGTGTTATTGGTCATGAAGGGATAGGTGAATTTACTAGATATTTCCCTCCTGTGACGACCCCACAATTCTATGGGAAGAAACCTGAAACATATCAGATGGTGGCATCATGATATCAGCTTAGAGAATCAGATGAAGCTGCATTCCACATGCGGTGCTGGACCAGTCTGGATCTTGACCTTGACTGGATGAGCAAGGTCGACTTCTGATGATGCTTTCTGGGCTATTTAATGCACTCTCAGCACCCAGGGAGGCAGCCCTATCACCCTGGGAGACACTCACCTAATGTCGCAAAAACCTCTCACAATATCAGCTGCCTGGTCCTTTAAGGGAACTGGGGCAATGGTAGGAGGAAGGAGAAATATTGGCGATCACAAAGAAGGAGGCTGCTCCAGACTATGTTTGGTGGCCTTGACCTGAATCTCTAAGCTCGTGCTGACTAGACAACCATAGGGAATTTACAAAAGCATTTTATAGAGATTTATTTATTTTTATTTTATGTGTTTGAGTATTTGTCTGCATGTATTGTTAATACTAAAATTTGCCAGAACAACCACTTCCACCATTGTGGCCGAATTTAAGCAAGATTTTATTAAAATCTTGAATACTGACCAAGATGGAATCTGGTCAGGACCAAAACTGGGAAACTTTCCAGGTAAGTGATCTGGAGATATGTTGGCAGGACTAATATGGCCAAAATTCATAGGCTACTGTACTTTCCCATGTGGCTTTGTTATTTTCTAAGAACTATAACTCCCAGAATCCCAGGAAGTTACCTGGTCCTTGGGCAGGTGTTATCTTTCAAGGACTACAATTCCCAGAATTCCAGGAAATCACTTGGTCCTTGAGCAGGTGGGGCTTACGGGTTAACTTCAGGTCTATGGAGGCCAGAAGAGGGCGTTGGATAACCTGGAATAGGCATTATGGACAGTTATGAGGTGCCATTTGGGTACTGGGAATTGAGCCCAGCGTCTCTGGAAAAGCGGCCGATAATCTTAACCACTGAGTCATCTCTCCAGCCTCCCAGAGAGGATTATAATTTTTTTTTTTTAAAGAAGGCACCTTAATCCCAAGAGACACCTTCTTCTAATCATCTGAAAGGAAACATCAGCAAATCCCATATATTTCATTAAGCTGCAGAATTCGATCCTCCAACTGCCATTTACACTTTGGTCTGCATCTCTCAGCGGCAGTGACTTGGTGAAACTCACAGCAGAGGTCAAGAGACTTAGTCACCCCTAGAGAGCAGGACAAATAGACTTTCCTTCATCTGACTGCACGCTTGCTGGGAGCCTCTGGCCCCAGGAGGGCTATACGCATCATGAAAACGAGGTAGTCTGATGTTGTAATAATGGTAAATAAAGACCTGGAGCGAAGCTTCAGGTAGATAGATGCGATTGACTAGACACAGGTGTCTGTTGCCAATGTCTGAGTGAGGCTAGGTGATGGAGAATCTGCCTCGCAGCTCAACTCCCATTCCCAGGGGCTGTTAGCTGAACCTCACCTGAGCATTCCTCATTCCTTCTCACTCTGCTAATCAGAAAGGACTGGAGGCTGCTGATGGTTAATTAGCATTTGCTAGAGACTAGGCAAGACCTCTCTTCTCCCCAGGTTTTATTCCTTCCCTGGGGTATCTCTCTGGAAAGGAAGGAAGGACAGGATTGGATGTCTTTAAGTAAGGTCTGCCAGGGAAGTCTCTAGAGTGTTTGTGTTGAGACCAGAGTTCTGCCCCGTGGCTGAGCCAGAACCCCTGAGCAAGGAGAGCCAGCGAGCCAGTTCTCATCCCCCAGGCTGCTAAGCAGAAGCCTCGGAGGAAGGCAGCAGCCGAAGCATCTGGCAAGATGATGAGGTGGCCCATTTCCCCCAGCCCTGGCAGGCTCTCTCCGCAGCCCAGTCTCAGCAGTTGATTTTGTCTCTGTGTTGGCACCTGTTTGCCGCTTACACCAACTAATGTCTGTCAGTGGACTCATTATCATCAAGGATCTGAAATTAAGAAATTATGAATGTGTAGACACTTCTGTTCTCATCCTAATGGTTTGTTTGTTGTTTAATGGTTTGTTTATTTTATCGATGGCATCTGTCCTCATTGGAATGTTACAAATTGGACTTGCGCTTGCCCTTATTTGAGGTCTGCCCATTTCTACCTTTGATTTTCTAACTGCTCCATTAGGATGTAGCAGTTGTTGTTTAAACAGACAGAAGACAGAGAGCTGAAAGAGAGAGGGAGAGGGAAGGGGTGAGAGAGAGTGGAAAAGAGAAATAATAAGGCCTCCCATACAGCAAAGACTTTGGAAATCATGGCTTTTTTGAAAAAACTAATCATTTGTAGCATTGAAAAGAGAAGGTTTAGCCATGTGTCGTGGCCCATGTTTATAGTCTCAGCCCTTCAGAGGCCAAGGCAGGAAGATAGGTAGTTCAGAGGCCAGCCTGGCCTACATAGAGAGACCCTGTCTCAAAACAAAACAAAACAAAACAAAACAAAATGAATATTTAAATGAAACACAGTAGCTGTCAAGATTAGAATTGTATTTCAAAACAATTTTTTAATTGTGAAGAACACACATGCAGAAAAGATGAAAACAAGCATATATTATACCCAAACATGTAGAAAGAAAGCCATGCAGCCATCTCCAGGTCAACATATGTAACACTGCCTCCTGCACTACCCACTCCCTGCCTTTTCTATACCACACTCAACTTCCTGCTCTCAGATGGGACCACAAATTCCATAGCTCTGTCTTCCATGGCAACATTTTCAAAACTGTTTATAATCTAGATATGTAAGCTAAATGATATCATTTATTTGTGCCTTTTTAAAAATTTCCCACAAATAGAGTATAGTATACTGATTTGTTTTCTTTAAGATTCATTCATATTATAATTACAGTTTGCTCATTTTTATTAGTGTATAGTTTTTCCTTGTAGGCATAT
Source organism: Peromyscus attwateri (assembly GCA_902168425.1). Lineage (NCBI taxonomy): Eukaryota > Metazoa > Chordata > Mammalia > Rodentia > Cricetidae > Peromyscus > Peromyscus attwateri. Next base: position 2,007 of record CABHPP010111243.1, on the reverse strand, counting down.
GCCCTAACTTGTTAATTCAATGTGATGTCGGTAAATATTGGAGCAGTTTTCAATTCAAGGCAATTAAACTGACAGGGATGCTCTGAGCCGCCTCCTGTGTGCACCCTAGGGCACCCACCCGGGAGAGGAGTCGCGTGCCTGTATGGGCTGACACGAGGCACTGCCTTTTAAACTGATCGTTCTGACTCGCAAGGCTGAGGCTGAACTTCTCAACTCATTTTTTTCATGCCTGTCACTGTCAGACTTTCTGGTTCCTGCCAGTGTGAGGAGTATAGACCAGTATTTCGACGTGGCTTTAATTTGCATATACCTAGTTATTATTTGAGTTGAGTGCCCTTTCACAGGGGCACTGGTCATTTAAAAATGTCACCTAGTCCTTGATCACCTTTTCTTCAGTTTTTCTTCCGTCTCATTGCTTGGAGGAATTGCTGACATACCATGAATTGAAGTCCTTGGCTGCACATGTGTATATCAAATATCTTATCCTAAAATAGGGGTTATATTCATGTTTTAACAGAGTCTTTGGATGGGCAGAACCATAATTTTTATGATATCGCATGCATCTGTCTTTTAATCTGTGATTGGTTCATTTTGTTATATTAAATTTTTTTTCTTTCTGCAAATTGAGAATTTCTTATGTGTGGCATACACATGTAGATTGTTTTATAGAATTGGGATCAATACTTCTGCTGCTAGAAAGAGGCATATTTTCAACACAATGATTTTACAATATTTCAAAGTAGAGAGACAAAACCTGAATCGTTTTGCTCCCTGGCACCAGATGTTTCCGGAACACAGTAGATATAATCCACAAGGATGCTATAAGGGAAATACACCTTCAGTGAGATGTCTATGGTTTACACAGCCTCTGAGAGTCCAAGACTCTAATCAGTGGTAAATTCTCTTATATATGGAATTATAACCCACTGTAGGGGCTTTAGACATGACGAAAGTTACAATACATTAAATGCTTGTTTCTTTACACAGTCATGTTTATGTATACCCATACACTTTATGTCCCATGCTGTGTCTTTAGCTCATGTTACTCAGCTACAGGGATTCTTTTCCTCTGTGACCCTCTCCTGGTTGGCAAAAGGTCCTCAGCTGGTACACAAAGAGTTCTTCACCAGAGAAGGTATAGTTAGTTGAAGAAAATAGCATCTGCATCAGGCTAGCTCAATGTGTGGCAATTCTTTAGTGAGCAAGGCCAGGGATGAGAAGCAGCAGCTGCTGCCTGACTGGGACTGCCCCCCAAATGTCCAACATGCCCAGTGGCTGAGGGACCAGCCCAAGAGTGTGGGCTGCCCCAAGCTCAGAGGCCAGAGTCTAGAGGCGGGCAGCATGACCTCCACCAATGCTTAGAGAGCAGAGGAGGTCTAACCCTAATCCCCAAACACAGACCTTCCTCCGGTCTGTTTGTCTTCCCATAATCCTCTAATATTTAAAGCCATTTCAATCCTGTTTGAAGAGACTTCCCAGCATTTTGAGTCTGGGGCCTCTGGAGGGAGAGGAGGAGGAAGGGCAGAGGGAAGTAGGGGGGAAGCAAAGAGGAGCAAATGTGAGCGTGAGCCTGGAGAGGAGCAGGGTATTGGGGAGAGACAGGTGGCCACTGCTCACTGGATGGATGCTGGCTTGCTGGAGCCCAAAGAGGGCTCCTTTATGATTTCAGAGACAGGGAGGATGGAGAAGAAGGAAGGAAGGAGAGCCTCAGGCTAAGGCCTGGCCTTTGGATAACTTCATTCATTCGCTTATTCATTCATTTGTCCAACCACTTGAAAAACAAATATCAAGCAACCTGCACCACTGACCTTGATTCCTAGATTCACAACTACAAAGGAGATGTGCAAGACACAACTGGATCTTCTGTAGAGATGTCCGTATGTGAAGAGCTCATAGGACCTTTGTGCAGGAGCAGAGACTGGACCCATCCATTCATAAGCTATTTGGGCACAGTATGGCTTCATGACCATTTGATCTTGATCTTGTTGAAGAAAAAAAAAATGCCGG